>JAYMFX010155544.1:131-19794 GCA_036784945.1 Monocelis spectator | reverse complement strand
CTATTGATGCCAGTATTCCATTCCAATAGTCAATTGTGGAGAATTACGAATATATTGATTATTATTTTGGCGGTGTCTTGGTCGATGTATTTTCGGATGCAGTTAAGTGCCCGTATAAACGCGAAAGCCGACCGACATTAAGTTATGAATATGTCTATCGAAATTATAGTCTAATACCATCCAGATAGTAAAACACAAAATGGTACATACTAACAAGTTAGTCATATTTATTCATTAGCAGATACGTAATTACAGAATATCGTAGTTATAAAATATACATCACAAGGTGGCCATAATAATGCACTGCAAACTAAATATTATTATTATTATCATTACATAAATGCGTGCGACAATTTACATAGTAGATATACGAATAAATGCAAAGGTGGCAAAAATGTATAATGCTTATATTTATATTATATATAGAGAGAGAGCCAGATAGATTGTTCTCTATAGAAAAATGCTATCACAAACCTTTATATTATGTGTACCGAATTAATAGAAGATTTATTAATTGATTGGATTTATGGCACAAAGGATAAAGTGATATAGGTCATAATAATAAGAATGCCTTTTATAAATTGAAGTAACTATATATGCATAAGTATGCAAATATAGTTTCTGCTTAAACTAATCAATAAAAAATATCTATGTAGATCAGTTAAGAAGATAGATATATAGAGATCATTTGTTTACTCTGGAATCTAACACATACTCAACAAATTCGTCCATCAAAGTCGGCCAAGCGTCTGACTCAGTGTATTGACTGAAGTCAGATCCCACAATGTTGATAAATCTGATGAACATATTCCACGTGTCTCTAGTTATTACTTGATAATTGTCATTAGCGCTCACAAAATTAATCCAATCATTAAATATGGGCGGCGGATCAATTGAGAACAAAACTTGCCACATGGCGATGGCGTATGGTTTTAAAAGACTGCGCTTTTCTGTCTCCAAAGCGTAGTCGAATGACCATTTATAAATTGCACTAAATTCCTGACTACTTTTAACTATTTCGTGGGATATCAAAGTTAATTTTTCAACCAAATTTGAGACAGAGTCAACTCGTAAGACATAAAAACCAAGTAAAAATTCTTCCCAAGAAAATTGACACATATTTATTGCATTGCACTTCCAAGCAAATATAAGAACGCGAAAATCCTCTGGTTCCAATTGAATATCGCTCAGAAATTGAACAACACCCTCAACTCCAATAATATTAGTATCTAAATGACCGATGCTTTCATAGTTTTGATAATGTTTAAAAATTGATAGCACATTCTCTTCGAAATTATTTTTAGATAATTTCGGTCTTTTAGATGATGAAGAAATATCGGAATTGAGGTTTGATTGATCTGTAGATCTTGTCTGGTTTTGTAAAGAGCTACTTGAAGCTCTATTTCTTAAAGAGTCCACAGATTTTTGTATCGCATTTGAGACTGATGATACTTGAGATTTTGGTCCGAATGGCATTTTGGAAAAACCGTTGTTAGAATGAGGCTGAGGTGAAAGACTTATCGACTCACTTTCATTAGGTGAGACTGGTAGAAAAGATGCACTTTCCTCTCTATGAACTTCACTTTGATATGTTCCACAATTAACTGTAGTATTGTAATAATAACGTTTAGTTTTTGAATTAGAGGAAACTGTTACATCTCCCGCAGGACAAGTGTTATGCTTCACAAGACCACTTGACGGAGAAGAATTTGTGACACTTTGTTGAACTTGAACAACCTTAGAAGTTTTATGTACACAATTATCACCAACTACACAAACCGAAAAACACTTGCCCATCTGAAAGACTGGAGGCCATCAACCAAAAATATCCGATTATCTAAAATAATAATAAACAATGGTTACAATAATATCTACAATGGTTTTTAAAATAACAAAACCCATTGCTTGAATAATGTTATTTTCATCAAATTTTTTGTTTGATAAAAGTTATTAAACTCATATTCCTGAGATGAGCTAAAGTGAAGTTGAGGTATTCATCAATTGGAATTATGTTTTCAAGAGAAGAGCAGCCTATATTATAAAGAGAATTTGATCAATAGATAAAAGCAATTACTTATCTCCTAAATACCTATGAATGACTGAAGTTAAATTCAATGAATGACATAATTGGTTGATAACAAACACACTTTTCCTTATTCTTCTTTATGAAAAAAGCAAAATTATTATATTTTACTAATTATAAACTAAATAAAATTAGACATACATAAGAATGTATTGCAAAGCAAGGCAATATTTCGGGACAATCAGCAGATGGTATTGATTTCTGCCTATTAATTTTGGGTGTTTACTTCTGTAAAACAATGTATTTAAATTGATAAATTCCGATGAGATTGAACAAAATAAAACATTAAACATTAATGTAAAATATGTAACAGGAATTAATTACATATAGTATCATAACAAATAATATGTATATCAATTTTATCTGGATCTTAGTTCAAATAAAAATAAATCTCAAATAGATAAGAAATAAATTCTGTTTATAATACTTGTGTGTGTTTTCAGAAGGAAAATCATGGGCTTGGAGCATGGTTGTCCAGTATTTATTAGTTTTTCATTTTGTTTTGTGAACATTTCTTCAAAGTTTTTTGGGTGAGATTGGTGTATCCATCACACCACCTTAAACATTTAGTATGTTTAAGAAAGAAAGGCTAATTTTGTAAACTATAGGTTGCAAACCCCAATCCATGCTGATGTAAATACAATTTTTCAATATTCTGAACATTTCTGCAATGTTTGATCATTGTGAGTATTCATACGGATGAGCTTGTTGTTGAAAGTTATGCATAACAACCACACACCACACCATGCAAGCAACAACAATGGGGGAGAGCATTTATGTACCTTTGCATAAATGATGGAAGGTTTATTACTTAATTCAATTAATTAGATATGAGTGCTTATATATACTGATAATTTAGGTTATTAAAATTGTTCTTAATAAATATTTAAATTTTATTGAGGTAAATGTTGTAATACATATAAAATAGTATGAATAGAAAAAATGAACTATCTGACTATTCCTATGTATGATGAGCATGGCCTTCAGAATTATTATTTTGTAATGTAAGTTGGCATTTTTGTATAATCCAGTTCTGTCTAACCCAATAAACTTATTTAATGTAAACTGATAACAATGTGGGGTCTAAGTTTTTTTTATCTATTTGCATTGCATCAATACTGTATAATCTGGGTTTGTTCACTCAAGATGGTTGAATTTAGTTGACCCAAGTGTTGTTTATATCATTTAATCTGCAAGATGGCTTAAAATTAAGTACACTAATAAATAGGTAAGTCTGCTTGCTACTGTCTGTTCACTTAGACTTGTGGTAGGTTGGTGCTCAAAATAGGAATATACAATCTGATGTGATGCAATTCTTACCTACAATGGTACACTATCATATTGAGAAGGAATAAGAATTAATCACACAGGGGCAAAGATCTTTTTGCAGACAATGTCAGTGCCAGTATATATACTGCAAATAAAAACAATTATTTATGCCACTAATAACTTAGATAATATTCTTATAATTTATTCATAACTTGCTGCTTGATTCTAGTTAATTGAATAAATTGCAGTATATCTAGCCAAACTCAAAAAAATCAAAATTAGCCTGTTAGATGATCATATAAATCATACAATAACTTAGGTACCATACCACTATAATAATATTTAGTCATTTTTATTTGTAGTATATATATAGCACATTACATTTTTGGTGGACTTATATATTTTTAAATATTTTCTTATTTTATACATAACTATACTTTTTAGCCATATGGTTTATTAAATAGCCAAGTTCCAATCAAATCCATTCAACCACATCCATTGGACTTGAAGTCCAGTACAGTCTAAGGATGTTTAATATAGGATTCTGTTTTATAATTATGCACATGAAATGAAAGAAAGTCATACATATGGATCTTGTGAATATAAAAGTTTCATAGAAAAATATAAATATGGCAGAGATTAACTATAATTTTAAAAGCAATATAAACTATCTAAATTGTTTAATGTAGTTATTTAATATATAACTTCGATTAAATGATTTCAATTTAAATGCATGAGAAATCATAATTAGTACACCGTACAATAAATAATTATATTACTTAAAATGTGTCATACTTATTCCAATTATCAATATACTGAAGAATTCCTGATAATTATTGAACAATAAAATATTATTGATAATTATTAGTGCGCAAAATTATAATTAGAGATAACTTAAAACACTATTTTTTGTTTCATGAAACTTCTCTAATATAAGTTATGAAACTTCTTAATGTTTCTTTTAAATCCTTTGGTGAATCTCATTAGAGTAAAAATTTTAAAAAGTAATTTCAAAAATCTATGAAAATTATATTACTTTTAAAATTGAATTTACTGTATGTGTTATGTGATGTCACATAAAATAAATATTTATAAATTTAAACGAATAAAGTTTGATGCAAATACCGAAATCGTAATTATTATTTTTTAATTTGTAGTTAATTTTGCTTAAGGTTGATAATAAGTTTAGTTCTAACTGAATTGAAAAACTTATCATGAAGTTCCATCAATAAACCAATATATTTTATTATGTAAGTACGTATATTAATAGTCATGAACTCGCAAAATGTCTCTAGTTAGGTTGTTTTTTTCAAAAATTCTGTTTATCATGGACCATAATTGTTATTAAATACAAGCAGACTAACTGTAAATAGAAATTATGAAATTACAAGGCATTTTTGTTAATCTGACTATTCTCAATTATGCCATATCATGATTGTAGTTTTATGTTATACCAATAAGTATATCATCAATAAATATATACTAGAAACCTTTTAGGGCTATATTATTTGGTCATATTATATTATTATGTCATATTTACCATCAACTTATATATGTCAAGTTATGCAAACAACCAAATAGATTTTCAGTATAAACAATCTATAACTTGATGGACCCAATTTGTCAATATGGGTTGACATTTTTAATTTGTAGTGTAGAACAACAAACTATGCCTAGGGTGCCTTTGCACTTAATCAACTGAGGACAGTTTTGGAATAAAGCCTTAACTATTGTACAGTACAGAAAAAACTGGTTTAACAAATTTGACCTTAAAATTACTCTGTTTCTAGCAATAGTTTAGTCATCACATCTACTTTTAACCTAAAATAAATAACGAATAAATATTTTGAAGAAATATTTTCTCATTTAAAACAGCTCTTGATAATAAGAGTAGAAATTACGAACTATCCTTAAAGTATCAGTGGGCAATTAGAGTAGAATTTGCATGAGTAGAAATATAAACCCATGATATAATTGGATGTATTGCTCACGCAACATAATTGATAATATAACAATGTTAAGCCAAGTTGCGTTAAAAGGTAAAAAATAAGAAATAAATTTCTTAATTCTCAACTTGGCTTAACATTGTTATATAAACACATGAGTTGCTAACGTTGTATGTACCAAAACTTACATGTGGCTTAAATATCACAACAAATTAACTAACAAAAATATGCAAGTATAACTGACTGGGTGCTTGGTAAAGAAGAAACTTTTAGTAGGTAGTTTTAGTATTACAAAAAGCTATAGAATTTTTTCCTGATATGTTGTAATGCCTGTATTGTCATCTCACTTTGAAAATAAATACCTTATTTCCAGGGCTGCCATTTTTCCATTTTTTTGACAGTACATAATATAGCCAAATAATAATCTTAGATGCCTGTAGATGCAATCTAAGCTTTGGAATACAAAAAATTTCGGCACTGCGCGCCAATTTGTACTAAAGTAAAAACTATCACGTAGCCATGGGGGCCTGCTTTGATAATATTTAGGTTTTTCTACTCTTGCCTAAAATCACCCCTGTATTTCATAAGAAAATATTTGTAACATTATAGAAATGCAAAGCTGTGAAGATTACAAAGGTATATATGAGGAACGTCAAAGAAGAAGGAGAAGTTTAACATTTCAAAGATCTTTTTCTCCACAATGTGTGCCACTTTGTCAATGTCAGTCAAGTCTTGAAGATTTTGATAACAATTGGATTTATGGATGTCATTGTGGTGAAGGACCTTCTATGCGTATGTCTACAATTTAATTATGGTTGTTACTGAGCAATTTATAATGGATAGATAAGTTACCTAACTTTTTTAAATGTTTATTTTAGCTAAAATATGGCTTTGGGAAAAGGATGAACTCAATGAAGATACTGAAATTAGTCTTTCAGAAGAAAATAGGGTTATTGCCTTTCACAATGATTTTAGCCATGGAACTGCAATTTGTAGAGGAAATACACTGTTATTAGATGGGGTTCATTTTTGGGAAATAAAAATATTATCTCCTGTATATGGTACAGACATTGTAAGTTATAATAAAAAAATTAAATTCTAAATGCATGATTCATGTATGTGGGCATTGCTTAAAACTGTAAAGTTAAATTATGGAATGTATATCCTTGGATGTTTTAGTATATTTGTATACTTATACTACATATTTACATACATGTTATTATTATTGATTAGTAGAATTTGTCTATATTGCCATATTTTTAGTTCCTGAATATTTTGTTCATCTATTTCAGAAGCGCAGTATTTTAATCTAAAAATATCAATTTAACAAACATTTGCTATTTATTTTGCTACCTATTACAGATGATTGGAGTTGCAAACAAGAGCTTTCGACTAA
Source organism: Monocelis spectator (assembly GCA_036784945.1). NCBI lineage: Eukaryota > Metazoa > Platyhelminthes > Proseriata > Monocelididae > Monocelis > Monocelis spectator. The sequence goes on along the minus strand of JAYMFX010155544.1, from coordinate 13,100 downwards.
ATCAATATCAAAATGCTTTCAAAAGTGCACTAGGAGCTGATGCCATTAGTTGGGGTCTGAGTTATCGAGGAGAAATTTACCACAATAATCAATGGCAGGATTATTCTCCATCATTTAAAAGAAAAACAATTGTTGGATGCCTATTGGATATTTTGCATGGCACACTATCTTTTTATATCGATAGAAAACCAATGGGCATTGCTTTCAGGTATTCTCACTTATTCTATTTTTTATTATGTAGTCTTTCTATTTCTTAGATTAGAACCAACTAACACCATATGTAGATTCTGCTCGAAGCCGTTTGAGCAACAATAAAAACTTTAAGTAATAGGTTTAACAGATATGTCATAAGCATTTCTGCTAACTGTTAGTTTCATTTAATTATCTTATGGATGTGGAGTAGGCCAATTGATAAAATCACTGACACTGAATATTTGTTTAATGTTGATGACGTAATGTTGAAGATAAGAATTCAGAGCTTTATTTCAAATTGACAGACGCAACATGATTACAGTATGACATAATGACATAATTACGATAATGATTACATAATCAGGAAGGATTATTTTTTTAGAAATATTGTGGTAGGAGATGGTCTCTATCCAATGGTATCATCTACTGCTGCGCGTATCGGAGTTCGTCTGATTCGTGCTCAGACGACACCGATGACTCTGGAATATCTAGCATGTCGTAAAATCAATGACTTGGTCAAATCAGACCCCTCCTTAATAAATGCTTTATCCTTCCCGCCGGGTTTGAAGGTGAATTATGCTTTTACTTGTCTCTGATTCATAATATTTCAATAAGTGATTGTTGTTGGTATATTTAGATTAATTTTAATTTTACATGTTTTTAGAACGCACTCTCTATAAAAATGCCATGGTTGCTTGATAGTCCTGTAAAGTCTTCGAGAATCAATTACGGTCAAACAAGTACTTCTGTTGTTGATGCCGCATCTTATAATGAAGAGATAATATCCATAAGTAAAATAAACAGTCCTCAAACTCCGATTTCGATGTTGACGTCTCCGTTAATAGATAGTTACTCTCTTTACGATTTCACTCAACCAATTTCAAGTTCCTCAAATATTTATTCTAATTCAATTTGTGATGCTGAATCTCAAGTTGATGATGGTCCTCCTCATGGAGAATCAAGCAGTGAATCCATTCTATCACTTAAAAGAAAAAATAGTTGTCATCCTGAAGAACATTGCGATGAACAAATGCAGTCAAAAATTAGGCGTGATGATTAAACATTAGAACAAATGCATATAGTTTTACTTTTATTCTGTACAGTTTCTGTTATTTGTTTGTTTTAAGCCAATTTGAGTAGCATTTTTTTTTCAAGTTTCTATTTAAGTCTTTCAAACTTTTAAAGATGAAATAATAGTTTGTCTTAATTCATTAATTTTATGTATGATTAAGCAATATTTTAAACAATAAAACTCTATTTTTACGAAAACTTTTTTATTTTTGTCATTTTTTATAAACCACAGACTTTTTATCTAAAAATTTGATGAACGATAGAATTAACAATTTACTTTCAAATCGTAATTAAATCTCAAAAATTAAACTACTATAATTCTCAACAAGCATTCTGTCTTTAACAAATTTCCGACCCCTTGGATTAGTATATTGTCCCTGCTGTTATAAACATTTAAAATCTGATTTATCCTTGCGTTTTTAACTGTATTACGAATGATGTTAAACACTGGAATTCGGTATAATTGTTGATATTGACATGACGTAATACATGAAATTCAATTAGATATTTTGTCGCCCTAAATTCCATCGTACATAAATTTTATTATGAGTGATATTTTACAATAAAGCAGAACGCATTCTGCAATATAGTTTGACTGCGTCGTTGATGCATCTACAATACACCTAAAAAATGGCTATAGTTCTTATAATAATACCGGATATTAGTTATGTAAGCTGTCTTATGTCTTTGTAGGGTGACTTGTATTTTTTTGAGAATATTTTATTCAAGTGGAGCAAATTAACACAAAATATCTTTTAGCAGATTTTCTTCCAACACATCTTGTGTATTATCAAACATTGTACTCATGCGTAAACATTTGTAAAATAGCTATAGATAGTTTTAAGATTGTATTCAGAGATTTAATTCTCTAATGGTTATAGCATGTTACACAATTTAGCAAAAATAAACAGATGTGGACGAACAGATTAATTGCCTAATAAAGTTTATTTAAACAACTATATTAATTAACAACTGATCCTAATTTAAAATATTTCTTCGAAAAATATTTGACGCAAAATGATTTTAATATCGGCTCCTAAATAACATGTTTTGAAATTAAAGAATAGATTAAACAAACATCGAGTAAAAAACATTTGTGATATTTGACATGTATTTATTTATTTGAATGTATACATACATAATTTAATTTACCAATATAATATATGTTATAATTTATAATTGATTTTATATCAGAATTTGGAATATTCTGTTCTTAATATATAATTGAATAAATGTTTGACTCTATTTTTCTACAGTAACTTGATACTTGATTTCTCAGGTACATATATTAGTTTGCTTCAACTTTTGTAATCTTCTAATTATTATAGCAACATTAAACCTAATATCAGCAATAAAAGCTTGCTATAAATAAGCAAGGGCCTTTTGTGAATTAAAGGTCAGCCCTAAAAAATTTAATATCATAGTTTGATATTTTTATTGATAAAAATCCCTTAATAACTAGATGTCTAGTTCATAAGAATTGTTTTATATTACCAATTGTAGTATATATTTGACAACTATTAGAACTTGGAAGCTATTTGAAATATAATAAGTATGCCAGATTTTTCAATCTTTACAATTATAATTATGCAGTCAAATCAAGATAAGTACTAATAGCCAATTTGTCAAACATATGTCTGTCTATAATTTTAAATGAATTTTTTTAAAGATGTCCATAATATTGGATATTTTTTTTGCAATGTTGATTTATTTATGAAATATTTATGCCAGCCTGGGTATTATAGACTAATATAAATTATGCTGAGGCAACACACTATTTGACAATCTACAAATGATTATACATACAATGCTGCCATTCCTGTTTGTTAAATTGATAAATAAATATATCTATTTTATAAAACTATACTGTGTCTTTATATAGGGAACTTCCCTATATGAAGACTCAGTTCTATTTGGAAGTTGAAGAATCTTCCTTATTAAAGAGGTTATTATATTATTCCAAATTGTTTAAGAACCGAAGTCTTTCAATAATGCCAATTAGTTTAGCTAGTCAGTGTTAAATGTTTCATTCTCAAATAAAGTACCAACTATAAAATCATAAGATTAATTAGGTCACTGAACAATAATATGCGAATGACATATCAAAATTGAGAAGCTTTTTATTACAATTAAAAACTTCCTTATATGAAGACACAGCCATATGTTTAACCTATGCAATGTAGTACATATATTAAAATATAGTTTTTTAGTTCATAGAAATTACATTACAATAAAATTTCTTACATTTTTATAATTCATTATTACTCAATGAAATATGTTGATAAAAGATGTTGTGATTATTTTCATGAAAATAGTTTTGTGCCTATTTTAGGAATCATGATTGATGGATATGAAATGGATTTTATCCTCCTACGTTTGGTATTGCCTTTTATCTTACTCTGTGGTAAGTTTCTCTACTATATAGTTCAATATGTATTGCTAACTGCTTAAATTATATGTCATCTGAGAATATTAATTTATTTTAACTATATTACTGTAAAGATTACTCACATGGTAATATTATCTAATAATTACAATTTTTAAAACTAACATTTGCATTTAATTGTTTTATGATTTAAAATTCTAAGATTAATTACTTCATGGCTGCATTATTATTTCAATTTTAGTAAGCACCATTCGATACAATCTGTTTTCATTTACATATTTGATTTGCCTTCTTGTGTGCCCTCTTTTAAAACGAGCTGATGACAAAAAGTCTTACAGTAAGTTGTTTAACATTTCATTTTAATCTGTATATTGATAAACATTTCTGCTAATTCTGTTAATTTAATTATTTTTTGCAGCAAAAATTTTAATATTTTTAATATGGCTAATCACTGTAAGCTCCATCTATTCCCTGGCTCATCCATTTATGAACCTTATGCCACTGATATACAATAATTCAGATCTTACAAAATGTGAGTGCTAATATAATTTTTATTTTATTTGCTTTTGAAGCATCTACAATTTGCATGATGTTAAATGATTTGATTCTATTTTAGGCACACTATTTGGAAATATCACTTCTCAAATTGGAGTGTATATGTAAGTGCAAATATGCAAATTATTAATAAATATATGTATCTACATATTTTTAATCCATATCACACTGTGAGCAAATTATTGGAGAGAAGTTATTTGTCAAAATGTTAAATAGTGATTATATTATGCTGTGGGTATGCACGCATAATTTAGGATTCAAATTTTCAATTTATTTTTTCCTAAATCTCTTTCATCATTGTGTGCTCTAATCAGCCCTTTGTCCATAAATAATAAAAAATATTTTTTAATTTGTGTTGTGACTTCTTGGATTTCTTTTTTTAGACTTTTACAGATTTTTTTACAAAATTAATTCTATCGCGTAAAAACATTTGTTTTGTTAATTTCATTTATGATTACATCTCTGGTAAACGAATAATTTAAATTTTTATTTCTACAGATTTCAGGGAATGCCATTCCATCGAGTCTTTCGGATATTGCTGCCTGATCCAATAATTCTGATTGTCGCAGTAATTTGTCTCATTTACATAAAGCGTCGTCAGCATAATATCAACAGATCACCATTGGATTCAGAAAATCACACCTTAGCTATTGAAAATTCTCAAGGGGTAGAAGCAACGGTCGATGATAACACCAAACTAAGAGTGGGATTTACAACGCCAAGTTCTTCAACAATTAGAAAGAGGAAAGCTCACACAGTTACCGGCGCATTTGGAGATGGTGCAAATTCAGATTTAGCCGGGTCTCAAACAAATGACAATGCCACTGCGGTCAAATCGTTTCAACCAGGCCCTCCACCTCTGAACACGTCGATGTCGAATTCAAGGACTATCGATCTTATTCATCGATTAACTCGCCAGCATCATCAACAATATTGGCGAGCTTGGGCGATTGAGAGTTCCGGCGTGGCGCTTACCATTCTGATGACGGGTGTAGCGGGAATAATGTCACCCTCGATTCTGTCCAGCCTTTATCTAGTCGTCTTTTTAGGTGTTTGCACTTATTGGGCTTATCATAATAAAGTCATGAGTGTCAAATTTGTCAGACTGCGCATCTTTTTATTGATCTACAGTGCTTTACACGTGACATTTTACTATTTTTGTCAGTTTCCTATTTCGCAATACTTATTTCCAAACAATAACTTTGCTTCCAGGTAAGAGTTTCATCGATCATTTAATTTAATTTATATTATCGATGAAGACAATGTCAGCTGCGGTTTATTACTATAATTGTTGTTTACTTTATTGTTTAGATTTCTGGGCCTGTATTACATAATGCAGACAGATTGTTATGATGCTGGATCTCTAACTTTCGATCCAAATGCTCGTGTCATTGATATCGTTGCCCCGCCTGTTATCATTCTCCTTTACTACGTGCTAGCAATGGAAACTCGACGATACATGGATAATCCTCCCAGACTTGCTGGCACTGGTGTAAGTTCAAACTGATTTTTTATTATTTAATAATAATAAAAAACCTAAAAAATCTCATTGTATTGAACATCAGATTAAATCAAAATATGTTATATTACGGCATATTTAAAATCAATTAAGCGATGCTTACTGTATGAAAAAACCATTGTTGGTTGATTAAATTTAACGATTTTTAAATAGTTGGCTGATAATTTCAGATTAGATTTGATCATGTGAGTGTGTGCGCCTAGATTACCCCTGACTGTACATATATATATGTGCATATTGTGCAAGCATTGATTTACTCTCTCAAATGGCATTGATTAGCATTCTCACCGCACATAGCCATCATGTAAACTTATCTACACATGTACTGTATTCTAGAGAGAGTTGAGTTGAAACATAGCACCACTTTATACAATGTAGTGTGATCGATTTGGGTGCATGAAATCGCTCTGTTCAGATCATTGATTGGGAAGAAAATGGATTTTACTTCATTTGTACATTATTAAATATAAATGAAATGAGAATTATTAGGCACAGTAATTCTTCTCTCTATTGCACACTCGTCCTGAAATTTGGTTAATTACTTTATGGAACAATTAATTATCTTATTGATTCGCTTAGATATATACTCGTACAGTACCTACATATTCAATTATTATAAATAGAGCCTTTCCAATGAAGGAACGTATAATAGTTTTCTATTTTTCCACTCCTAACCACTTTATTTCTATGGAAAATAAGCAATCCTCAATAAAGTGCATTAGATTTTACATGCTCATATTGGTCCTCTTTGTATTCTTATGGATATTCGAATAAATTGAGACTCTGTTATATACAGATCATGCTATTTCATGGAAGTACTATATGAAATTCCATATAGGAAAATATCTTCTTGAATTAAGAGGTTGTTTACACTCTAATGATTTTCATATTTCTATTCTTGACGTTTTCTGTTCGTTTATTACTTATTTTTGATGTAATTAACAATCATTTCATATTGGGCCTTCCCTTTGCTTCTTCTTTTTATTCCCAGGACTCTTTCAAGCATTATGTCTTTTTTAAGCATCCATCTTTCCGAATAATGTGGCCGAAATATTTGAGATGCTTGATAACAATTCTTGATTCAATAGTTTCCTTGGTTTTGATCTGTTCGGATACAACCCGCTTGTTAGTCTTTCTGTCTTTCCACGAAGAACTTTTCGAATGCGTCGACCTTTCTCCCTGTCACTGTCTTTCATCAACCACGTTTCTGAACCTTAAAGGACTATAGATAGGGAACACAAGAGATTTTACCATACGCGTTTTTGTTGACATTTGCTCATTTTTGTCTTTCCAATTTTTTTATGAATTATTCCAATTATGATATGAAAAATATTGTGGATATATTCCAACCACATTTTGTGCGTAGAGAATTACATGGAGGAATTGAGAGAATTAATGTGTCTTTAATAGTTCATATCGGAGGAGATCTATCTATTGTTAGATAAAAATAAATGTTGCCATTTCATTTCAATCAAAAGCTAAGTATTTTTGACATCAGTTATAACAGTGGACCTTGATAGTGTGCATTTATTATTTGAAATTTGTTGCGGCTAACTTATCATTGATGCATCAAATTTCGCGTTTTTGGCAATTCGAATTTAATTGTAATATATGTTTTGCAATAGTAATGCATTTAATCAATTTTAATTGAAATATGTAGTATTCTAAAACTGAATTTTTAGCCTGAAGAAAATAATATCGAAGAGCATAGTGATGCAACGTCGTCTAGTAGAACATCGGTAATCAAATTCCTCATCATAGCTTTTTGAAGAATTGATTGTGAAATTATTTTATTTTTGCCGGTGTATTCTGTTTCTCTAGCCTATATGATAATCTTCTGGTGTCACTGATTTCAATTCAATTATTGCAAAGTATTCAAAAGAAATATTATCATTGATTTAAAACAAAAAGTATTCTTAAATCTATATATTTATTTTACTAAAATAAGTTAAGTATTTCCAAATGTGTCTAATTCAAAATTTATTAGGATGTATTTTTAACAATTTTATATGTACTACTTAATACAGATTTAGGAGGGTTTGTTTTTTTATTAAGTATTTTACTTTATGGTTGCAAATATAATGTAGTAAATTAACAAGTTCTCATTGATTTTCAATTTTTTATTGACTTACTAGTACTTCTGGTGTTACTTACTGTACGTGAATATTATTGCAATACAGTCAAACTTAAAATTACAGTTCAAATGAGATATGATTGTGCCTGTTTTGTATTAAAAATAAGTACGATACTCTCACTATAACTACAAAATATACTATTACTAGGATTTCGATGGATCACTGAATATTTTGATCAATAGCTTGAATTTCGTTGGTCTCCAGATATTGTAGTACAGTAATATCTCTCTATAATTTACTTTGGAAGTTCCAGATAGAAAAAAGTTCTTTTTAGCCAATTTTTACTATTTTATTATGCATTCAAATAAATCAATTGCGTAGGTATTTGTAATTTGCAAACGTAAAAGTAATTGTGTTATGTTTGATTGTTTACTATACAGCGCAATTTTTGAACATAAATATCTCGTAATATATACGCGATAGAATATGTTCTGTGTGGCACATCTGATATTAAATTACGGATGTTTACTTTCATTTTATTATATGCACATATCGGTATTAAATTATTTATCTGTCTTGCAATGCTTTTATTGTAAATAGGACTTCCATTTTTTAATTAGAATAATCGACACGGATAAGAATTTTTTACATTTGTTAGGTATCAATTTTGTAACATTATGTCTTTCTTATGAATGAAATGTGAAATGTTAGATTTATTGTTTTAATATTATTTTAGTTGATCCGTCAAGGTCACACCAGTAATCGTCGGATATCGCGTGATCCGGAACGGCAGGTATTAACATCAGACACTCATGAGCAAACCGAGGTGCGAATTAAATATTAATGGTTTGCTATTTGATTGTAAAACTTGATTCATGTTTGCTTGCATACATCATGATAATTTTTTTTATCAATTAGGAAATTCTTTCAGTGCTCACTAAAAAATTGAAGTTGTAATTAAGACACCGCTAAAATTAAAATATCTAATGCATTTTAAATAACAGCAAATAAGAATAACGTATGTTTTAACTTTAAGTATAGGAAATTACAAAGTGCGTCTTAAATTATTTTTACAATGTTTTGAAGAGCATTTAAAATTTCATTCCTCAAAAACTTACTACATATAAATAATTGATATTGAAGAGAAGGTTTTCTGAAGAGATTAAACCAGATAGGTCGTCCAACCAAGAGCAAGACTTTGCGTTCCAAACTTTTCTCTGCATGCGAGCTATTTTATTGATTTCAATTCAATTCAAGGATCATAGTTTTCTCTGCATTATATCGAGTATTTCGTTTAGCAACTATAATTTCCATTCCATTCTGTTGTTTTTTGCATTTTGATAATTCGTCAGATATAGCGTCGACGAGTTACGTCTATTATACATTCGACTATAACTTCACAACATGGATATCTCAAAATCTACATTGGACATACATATTTCTATAAAGCTAAATTGATTCTAAAAGAGATATTGTCTAACATTGCGGGCTGACTTACTTACCAATCTATCCTACATGAAACATTAATAGGAATTATATCAACTGGATATAGCTATTGTTGAGCTCATTTCTTTAAATGGAATCATTAATTGATATCTTCCGTGCTTCGTTTTTTATATTGTTATTCATTTCAATAATTATAATCTGTGTTAATTAATTAATTAATTAGTTGAGAACGTATTCGTATTTTATTATGTTGTTTGTTTAATTGTAGACTATATATCTCGAAGTTCTTGTAAGAAAATGCCTGCTTTATATTTTGGTGCATTTTGTATAAATTGAGTGATTGCAAACACCTTGCTTTTGTGCTAAAATAAATTTTGAGATTCTCTTAAATGTAATAATGAAATGAGCGATTCATCTATAAAATACTCTCAATACAGCACTGATACTTCCATACAATTTAATATTTATGAATTCTGTCTACATTGAAATTATTTAGAAAACATGTTAATTATGGAGGTAGTTAATTATCAGCGCTATATTGATTGCAGCCTAACATTAAGTAATAATAATAGTCAGATTTAACCCAACGCATGCAAAAATTACTCGAGAGCCCTATAAACAGCTTTATATACTTCTTGTTATGCGTATTTTCTTTCCTCTATGAAATGTATATAAATGTCAAACTGTTTTTTCAGTGATATATATATCAGTAAAGTGACAATACATACCTTGTTAGATAACTAAGTATTAATTGACAAATACATTACCCAAACGCTGAAGAAACAAGTCATTTGGCGAATAAAGTGCACAATTCTATTTCTATCATCAATAAAATCATTTATAAAATATTTTTAATCGCGGCCATCTTTAAAATGACAAATTGTGTGATTTTCAATTAGCTGCTAAATCTCTACAAAGTAAGCATAATTAAATCCTAGCATAGATTTATTAAATGATAGTAATTCTATTCTGTAATAATAGAATTTTACTACTTTAAGTACAGAAGTAATTGATACTTATTAGGAAAAATGCTAAATCTGTTCCTTGAGGGTTTAAAATTTGCATCTTCTGGTATTTGAACATTGTAGCATCGACAGCATATTTTACTAAATTGAATTAAATGCTCTGGCTACTTTTAAATTTAATTATATATCTTTCTTATTTAAGTATTGTATCTAAATTTATATTTCGTTTATACCACTTGCAGATGTCTTGCAAGTCGCAGAGGTTGTTGATATTATTGCCATCAGTTATAATTCAGATGCTGAAATGGTAGTTATATATACTTCCTGATAATAAAACAGGATCTAATTATGGACAAGGACGATATGATGAGAAATAAAGATTTATAGAATAAATTTTTATTTTTATGCTGAACCAATCACATCAAAAAAACTTGACGAATTTACATAATACGTAGTGGATGGACATCAGAAAGACATCCTTTAATCCCTTAAAGATTTTAACTGTCAGACACTTATTGTAATAAAATTTAATCTGTAGTTTACATTAACAGTTACATACGCTATAGACCACGAGTGACATTAAATTAATGTGTTGTACCTATACGCTAGACTAGTGGTGACGTCACTACTGAATCCAAGCATTTGTTGCTATAGTTATGCAGTCTATACCTACAGCAGTGACTGAAAATAAAGCGTTTTATTGGTTTAGAGATAGAGAATTCCTCATAGAGATTCTCATATCCTAAGAGCCAATCAAATTATCTATCCTGACGTCACACTATTTCAGCGTAGTCAATAGGTACTCGAGTTTACAACCCAATAAAATTGAAATATTGTTGTAAAATGCCAGACGTTTCCTTTACTTTTGGGACGACTTAAGAGTGCTTGCTCTATACTCATTTAATTATTAAAGGGTACTTCAGACTGTATCCTATTTCAAAAGTTTATGTATAGTTTTGTCATATTCATTTAAAATCACATCATATACCTACCTATGTTACATTTATACAGAATGTCAATAAACATTTTTAATGATATAGATTCAGAATCATCCATCCTCAAACGTGAGTACCGTACTGTATTTCCTTCCATTACGTATTAGTTAAAATAATTAATTTATGCATCCCGAGCAGACAAGCGATTAATTCACTGAAAAACACTTTTTAGGTCTTTCAATGCATCTTGTTATATACACTAGCTATAACTAATTACAACTTTATCTATTCTTTACTATAATGACTTTGATATGATTTGTATTTATGACATGTATAGATAGTATGTATATATAATCTTGTCACAATAGATCACTTATTGTTTATTACTCTATCCAATACATATTTCACTTTTGATTTCATAAACTGATAAGAGGCATGACTCTTTACATACCATTTCTTCTAAATAAATACAATGTCATAGTTTGCAACTGTCAACACTATATTCAACAGTCAAGCTAATATTGAAATCAATTCTTTCACTATAATGCACCATTCATATTTAAGAAGGTTTAAGGTCAACTATTTCATTACATACCATGAAGGCTTCCGAAAATATTCGAATAATGAACTATATAGTATATTCATTAATTAAGATATCTATATAGTATATATCTCTAATTATGTTAGGTAATATCTCATTTGAAGTCAGAACGTGATTAGATTTTAAGTTTCAGTTTCAGTATGAAATTAAATTTCTCTATTTTCTAAAATAGTATCTACTATGTCTAGGTATTATTAAAAATCTTAAAAATGGCAATTACAATACTTTAATGCTGGTTAGATCTTCTTTGGAAAATAAATTAACTTAATGCCGTTGTTAAAATTCTTAATTTTACTAAAAATTCTAATGCTTAATTGTTTAATTAATCAGAGTTCTAAAATGTTTATAAATTAAAATTCTAGTACCTACAGCTATTTTTCCTTTTAAGCCTCGATTAGCTAATTAATAAAGTTAGAAACGTTAAATTTGGATTTCATATGATTATAAACAGTATCATCAGTAATCGATAAACTTAAAAGTTCATAATAATCTCAAGTAAATATAATGTAAAACGCTTTTGAAAGGATATATCTATATAGTTTTTATGAAATTCACTATAAAATTTTTGCATGCTCGGGTTGGCAAATATTTGGTGCTGTTGTGTTTCTGAATGTAATTGTTAGTATTTACCTATTATTGTATTAATTGTTGCTGCATGCTCATTTTCATTATGTATTTCTTCAATATAATATCATGGAATACGTAATAGGTTATATATATATATATAGTTACGGAGCTATTATCCATTTTATACTAGTTCGCTTAATCGCTTAATGCAGTAAAACCTCTCATTTTTGCGTAGTTTTAATAAAAAATCTACGAGCTGTACTCTATGGGTGAATAAGAAGATTGCCTTTTCTGCATAATTCTTTATCAATAATATCAATATGTTTTATGTAACCAGCTTGTAAAATATTAATTTGATTCAAAATCTATAAGAGAAAACTCACAGTATTTATTATTATTAGGTTACTATGTACTTTAAGGTGCGAACAGTTAACATAAAAGAATGACTTATTTTATAGATATCGGATGAGCTTCAATTAAAATACATAATAGTGATCTAATGCATGAATTAAGGGAATTTCTCTACATGAGAATACAGAGCATCCTTAAATGGGACACTCACATTGAGAATACAGATCGACCTTAAATGGGACACTCACATTGAGAATACAGATCGACCTTAAATGGGACACTCACATTGAGAATACAGATCGACCT
>JAYMFX010155543.1:0-40074 GCA_036784945.1 Monocelis spectator | reverse complement strand
ATCACCTAATGATGAATGGATTATCATCACCTAATGATGAATGGATTATCATTAGATAAGGAAGTCTAAAGATTCTGTTGACTCTAATTGCCAATCAATGGATTGAATATCTTTGGTCTACATGTCCTACTGCCTATATACAGAGTCATTGCTAAGATGTCCATCTGAATCTTGTATACAGTTCTGAGAAATTAGACAAAACACTTTATTTTATGAACCGAGTTTTAGGATTTCAAAAAAGGGAAGTAATGGAAATATTTGAATTGATTGGATTGGATTGATATGTCAATGTTCCATGTATGATCGGCTCTCCAATCAAAATCGATAGAATTTGAAAAAAATAAAATTGGTTGATACAGAATAAGCAAGGGTTGACCTTACAGATATTACAAATTACTAATAATGGTAATAGTTAATAAGTTTTAGTAGTTATTTGTATGATATTAGTTAAATTGTGTAATCATTCTATTCTAGAGATGGAAAGACTATCATATGACTTGGAATCCGAAAGATTTTGGGAACATCACATTCGTTAACATTCCCACTAGAGAGATTTGGCTGCCCGATATTGCACTCTACAATTAGTGAGCGAGGGTTTTTATTATTACAAAACGATAGAAAAATAGGAATGTCATAAATATAAGATTAATTAATGTCTTTTCTTGACTCAAATGATGTCAAGAGAAATAATACATTTTTCAATGTTTGTCTACCCAATAAAAAATGTTTTAAACTTAAAACATTTCATAAAAGATTATAATATAGATTAATGAGTTATCTTAATTCATAGATTTACGTATTCAAATCGAAGGAATATCGGAATAGTGGTAATTTAATATTGGTCGGTTGTCGGTTCTTTTAGGATTATTTGAGTGAGATCAAAAATTCAGTTATAGTAGTGGTGGTTATGAGTTTTCTTTCTATGCTGAATATTCTTATGGAATCCATGTGGTAAGATCGTATTTCACTCTGTTTTATTTCGTGGACCTCTTTTATTTTCAGGCCATGGGTTTTTACTCGTTTTCTTTTCTATATCCGTTGATCTATTGAGGAAATAAATAGTTTAGAAGAACCCTTATAGGATTTTCATCCGATTTAACCATCATATGCTGTGGATATTTTTGGGCTGTGAGTATTTGGGTCTTTTCTTTGTCATGATAGGTTTGAGTTGCAGGCAGGCGTTTTGAAAGGTATAGATTTCTTCTAGTAAATATCTAGTGATGTCTAGTAAATCTTCTAGTAAGTGTCTTGTAAATGTCTAGGAAATGTTTAGTAAATCTTCTAGGAAATGTCTTGTAAATGTCTAGAAAATGTCTTGTAAATGTCTAGTAAATGGCTTGTAAATCTTCTAGTAAATGTCTAAGAAATATCTAGCAAATATCTAGTAAATATCTAGCAAATGTCTAGGAAATGTCTAGGAAATCTTTTAGTAAACTTTAATCAATTGTTTTAGAGCTCATTAACTTCGAAACACAAATTAGCTTATTTTAAACATGAACTAGTTTTCAAAAGATTTTATACTTTGATAAATTTCAGTGCGGACGAGAGGATGGAAGAGCGAAGAGAATGTGATGCCAAAATTTATTATGACGGCACCGTCTATTGGCATCCAATGGCCATATACAAAAGTACCTGCTCTGTTCATATTCGCTATTTCCCCTTCGATAAACAAAGCTGTCTATTAAAGTTTGGACCGTGGACTTATGATGGGTGAGATCAAGGGAATTTTAAATGATTTAAATTTGTAAAAACATGATTCACCACCAAAAGTATGTATGATAAATATCTCATAGAAATTTCAAATATCAAAAACGTCAAACATTTTTTGACATATTTCTTTTCATCATATCCTTTCAATGTTTTTGCTTAGAAATGAATTTAATTATTTAAATACAAAAAAGGCACAACAGCATCCCAACAGAATTTTATACTCACGAGATCTTTCGATCCAAACGGATCGTCGTCTGGTGTTTGCTTTTTTAACCTGACGACGATCCGTTTGGATCGAAAGATCTCGTGAGGATGAAATTCTAGCTGTTGTGCCATTTTGTTTTCATTGTTTGAGCTCCACCAGATTCTCATTAATTATGCCATTTCTAAAACTTCATATCCTCTTATTTCTGAAGGTTAAAACAAATTTGTATTTCTTAATACGTATAATTTCCTATTATTCTGGAGTTGATTATTCAATTTTCCGGTTTACAGTACACTTTTCTAAAACTATCATAATTCTGAACATTCGAATTTAAATTATCAGTTCATATTTTCATATTGTCAGCAGCATTACTAATATATTCCCTATCTCTGCTTAGTGTTATAGAGATACAATTTCAAAGTGGAGCGTATATATCACTTGTCAGATAAATATTAATAAATATATTCTCATGGTTAATATAGACATAGTATAGTTTGTCTCTTAAAGAGATTGTGTGCCAAAATACTATATCTAAAACTTTATTGGCCGGATTTTAAAGGTCTTGATGGAGATGTTATATGATTAATGCTTCCAATCTGCTCTTATATAATAGATTTACCTATTTCTATACAGTGACAATGTTGACAATGTGAAGTTCCCATCCCTGCCTTATCGAGATAGTACATACAAGAGCCTGTGGGATACAGATTGTTTATCATCAGATTGTCAGACTGTTTAGAGCTAAGGCTGAATACCAAATCCCCACGAGAAAAATTAATGAAAGCTTTTATTATTCGTGAACATTTATCAGAAACTGGAGGAAACGAATCTCTATAAGCGTTATACAGTATGTTATAAACAAAGGATGAAATAAAAAACACCATCCCACAAATATAAACAAGACTGAGTAAAATCGGACGCTGACAGAAAATTTAACTGAGGTTGGCACAAAACTTCCAGCAATTCCAGGATAACTAATTATAGGATAGCTACCCTAATTAAAATATTTTGTTCTACCCAAATTAAAACATTTTGTTTATCTAATTAATTAAACCCTAATTAATTTAGAACATCGTTAAAGCATTTTAATTCTATAGTTCATAAGTAACACAATATTTCCACAGAATTTCCACAGAAAACATCTTAGTTTTGTAGATCATTTATGACCAACTCAATAGATTGTTATGTTATGCTATACGCTATATTTTTTCTGTCAGCATACGCTATAACTAAAGAGCTAATGTTAGATAAATTAATCCTGAAATATCCTGAAAATATTTCCAAACAAGGAGAATTAGTAGTCTGAACCAATCCAATTGCAACCTCATTATTCATGCATGCCAGCGGCTATTTTCCCATTTCTTTTATTGAGGAGTCACTCTGAGTCTTTAATCACTCTCGATTGATGAGTTTATATAATTCTCTACAAATACCTACTGATCTTACTAAAAGTTGTTTTCATAAGCTACATTTGTTTTCCGATATTTTTTAACGTTTGCAATGCCATTATCAAAATACTTTTCAATGATGGCTGCTCAGATATACTTACCCCAGAAAACTAATCACACATTTACAATGTCAGAAACAGACTTTTAAGTTCTTATTATGAACTATCAAATCTAAAGAATTTCCTTGTGATATGATTTGATTTTACTGATTATTTTTTCAATTCGATATTTTTACTCTTTTTTATTTTTCACCATTTAATCTGTAAATTTGGACGACCCTTTTATCGTTGCTATGATATCTTTTATCACTAACCATCACATCCATTTCACACGAGTTGATAAAATTAGTTTAATCAGAGCTGTGCATGGTTCCAAAATAGGAAGCGTGTGATGGTTAGGGTTTGTATTATAATATTATAAAATGGTTTAATATTAAAGGTGTTCAGTCCGTTATGTTTCAATTGAAAGTTATTGCCGATAAGTCTTTATAAGGAATCAGCAGATATATTTGTGGAAAATAGTTTTACTAAATAAAACAGTTTTTTCAACGATTGATTAATTCAGTCGTGATTTCCACTGAATGAATGAAATATTTAATTGAGGGTAAAGAATTCTCCATTGGCAGATGAATTAGATTTGAATAAGTTTCACACTAATTGATATTTGTTTATGATACGGGATAATTTCATGACCAAACTAATCAACTGCATTACCATACCACTACGTAGGGCGACAGAATGGAAAACTGGATTGAAACAGTAAAGTGAATATGAACAAAACTTGTACACTAAACTCACTGCGCGCTAGATCAGCTATACATGAAAGCTTTTTATTCACCGGGTTGCATAATCTCTCTATCTCTATCCCTTAATTAGGTATTAACTTTTTAGAAAATTAATTCTTAACTATATATAGCTATATGTGTAGAAAAAAATTTACTAAAGGACAATAACTACTGATTATTGATTTAACATAAGATTTAATATATAGTTGTGGGAAGTTTGGAGACTATTCATAGAAAAATGATAAAAATAATGATTATTGATTATATTGATTATATTGATTATATTGATTATATTGATTATATTGATTATATTGATTAAAATATGAAGGGAAAGAATTACGTAATAAGGGTCATTCACTATCTCAGCAATTATAATTAATGATAGAGGCATTCCCTTCCAAGTCTTTTAAATCTTTCAAGTCTATTGTATTAAAGAGATTGTATTGTACATAATTGTATTACTGTTTCAGATTCCGGGTGAACATCACCTTCTATGAAAACCTGCACAATCTTGATATGTCCAACTACATGCCCAGCCCAGAATGGGAAATTCTCGGTACCAAAGCGGTGTACAAAGAATTAAGGTACCCGTGCTGTATCGAACCATACCCAGATATCAGCTTCTATATTTGGATGAAGAGACAACCTGCATTCTACAACTACATCTTAATTCTCCCCTGCTTTCTGCTATCTTCACTCACTCTCGTATTATTCTGGCTTCCTCCGGAGACTCCAGCTAAAATGGTGCTTGGTAAATACAATTTCTTATAATACAATATTTATACCATACCATGCATAGATGGATTGAGATGAAACAAGGGGGAAGAAGGGGAAAAAGATCAGAAAAAATTATTAAAGAATGATTATTGAAATTGATATGGAATCTGAAATAATTATTGTTGAAAATAGGTTCTGATTAAATTTCGAAATCAGTAAATATTCATCTTGTAGTTACAAATTGTTACATTACAGAGTTTCACTATGTGAATATAAGGAATTCGCTTTGGAATTTTCAATATGGAGATTTGACAACTCAGATATTTTATTTACGGTTGAAATGTACCAGATTCAGCATTCTCGCAGGAATATTCAAGCAATTCATCTCAAAATATACCATAACATTGTTTCATATATTCAGATATCTTTAAAATTATCTGATTAACAGAAAGTAGATACAGAAATCAGAAATGACGTACCAAAACTATATCAGAAAAATAACTGTTCTCATCAAACTGAATGAACGTTTCTAGGATTTCTAGAACTATACTCAATCTTATCTGAATGTGCCATAATTTTATTACATTCCTCTTCCAATTGTGACCTCTCGGGAGCGAAACCACTCCTTACCTCCTTACCTCCTTAACTGACATCTCAGACAAGTTGAATATGAAATCACTGAACCCATGTATGTATCAGTACTTGCTATAGTGTTGGAGTTTCGATTATAGTTTCGATATAGTGTCGATTCCAATTATAATCTAAAAACTTTACATTATTTCAATTGGAGCTGCAGTTTCGAAATAGGAAACGGATCGATCAACTACATCATGAGACATGGCCGGACTAAAATAATGAAGAAGAAGCTTCTTCTTCCTCCTCCTCTTCTTCAACATCATCCATCTGTACCCAAGCACCAATAATGCCTCTTTAACTTTTATCGATTTTCATGAAACTTTGTACCCATAAAATGTTAATGGTCGCATAAAATGAGATGATCTTTTTGGTCTTAGAGATGTGAAATGAAATTGGTCCTTCCCTGTGGCATTAGGCAGATAAACAGAATTTAAGCTGTAGAACTGTGTTTGGCTTCGATATAAAATGTTAGAAATTCAATTGAGAATATAATACGTATAATACATAACTATATAAATTATATATATGTCCATAGAGTTTCCTAAATTTTCATTTTATTTGCCCCATGAGTGTTTTCAGCGTTCCGTGTTGAGGAAGTCATTAATTCAATAACTTTGCACTTTATCATTTTGCTGATCATATTAGAGTCTGACAACGATTCAGTGGGTACATCTTTACAATTGCGCCTTATTGTATGTAGGGCCAAGTATCTACCCTGTCAATCTTACTCATTAATGTCTAATTATGCAAATTAATTATGCGCTTATTATATCTCCTTCACAATCTAATCGATTCAAAATTACTGTCTGCTTTAAAATCGTATACATATTAGTAGTGATTGAGTAAATATCAATTAAATTCAAAATATGTAAAATGGGAAGCCATTCTTTAATGATGCTGCCAATTCTAGAGATTCAATAATGTCAAACTGTGTGGAACCCAAATCATGACTAGAGGTATTCTATAATAATTCTTTGTAAATAGGTACAATACGATTGAGGGATGACAGCTTTGATAAATGTTTCTTCTTCGTTCAGCTAATCTATATATAAAATGTCGTTCCCAAAGAATGAGGGCGGAACAAGCTCGACAATACGTGCCTTAAACTTAAAGCACATCAAATTGGGAGTGATAATACTATTAAAAACATTTATTTAGGGTCATAATGTGTCTAAAGGTTCTTAAATGTGTGTAAAGTACAAATAAAATATAAATTACTGATTGAGTATAAAAGTACCTACGAGTAAATAGTTAGGTAAGTAAAAATGAACGAAAGAATGCAAATTAAGATATAATTAATTTTCTACAAACAGAGCTATAGTACAATACGTTAAGTTATAATTATTCATATGTTCTCAAATTTTTTTTTTTTCATCTTTAAATACAGAGTGATTTATATGTTTATATGAAATTTATTTTGTTTATTATTAGGTTTTCTCCGCACTTAAGATCTAATATTAATATAGAATAATCTCTCGAGAATATTATTAATCATAATGTTTTTGGGGTATCTCTTCTTTTTTATTATGACTGAAATCAACAAAGTCGGTTTTATCAATATTAATATTTAGACGATTAGATTTCATCCAAGAATTACATTCTACAAGAGCATTGTTACATTTTGATGTGAGTTCTTTATATTTAAAATCTAGTGTCATCAGCAAATAAATTAATTTCTTTGTTATTGGAGATATGTTTGATATCATTTATATATACAGAGAAAATAACAGAGGTCCAAGGACACTTCCTTGTGGAACACCAAATTTAATAGTTCCAGTACTTGATGAGCATATAGCCATTAATTTCTGTATAACATTTTCTATCATCATTGACATAACTTTTCAATAATTCATTGTATGGTGGTCCATCTAGGCCATAATATTTGAGTTTTTTTCTATGAGATCTATAAATATACCTGACTTTTTGCTTTTGCTTTGTTTCAGTAATAATAAAATCATGCATCATGCATTAATGCATCAATTCTACTCTGATATTTTATGAAACCGAATTGATTAAGATATAATAAGTTGTTTTGTTCAATAAATCTGCTATTTAATAGCAGTCAGTGGTAAAGTCTTTTAAGTTAACATTCGGGTGTACATAAACTCCACTCACGAAGATTAATCTGTTCGAGGATTTAACTTCTACAATCTTGTTTTCAATAGAAATGAAATGAAATCTTGTTTTCTTAGAGATGAAAATTTCTTCAATAATTCTTACGTGTTTCGGATAGTACCTATATATAATAATATCGGGTTTTTTATTAAATGATTTTATAAAGACAGTAAAACTATATGTTAGTTTAAGACTATTAATATTTAATGAAATTATTGAAAATGTACATATGTTCTTTAGCATTGTATTTGTTAAATTTATTTATAGTAAAGTATTGTGGCTCTGTTTGTAGGATCAGAATAATCATTTCTAGTTAAAGTATTATTAGGTATATCTGCTGATCTTGGGGACACAATAGAGTGAGTTATTTAAATTGTTGCACATGAAGTTATGTGACTGGTTTGAATAAATACTACCTGATAGTAGATCCAGAATCCCGCTCATAAAAGCAGACTAGACTGTCCCAACTGGTAAGAACTCTGTCACTACTATTAGGAAGCGAAAAATAGGCATCTCCTCTAATATTTTAATCGCTCTAGGCTGTAATGCTTTTTTACGTAGTTTTTATGAGAAAGACTGTCTCTGATAACGATATGCTTATTATTTTTTAATTCGGAAAGGATATTCAACTTAACTTTCAAGCTGGAGGTTTCAATAACGATAGGTCGTCCATTTTTCGGTCAGTAGGCATGTATTTATTTCACTTCTTCCAATTTCAATTTATATTGATCTGGGAGATGGCCATTGAGCAGATTATCAGATTTTCCTGTTTTGAAAGATCGAGTTGTGGTTGTTTGAGCAGTGTTCGTTTTGACTGAATTTCCGGGGGTCATCTGTGTGAGATAGTTACTTTCTAATGGCAACTATAGTTGACATTTTACTTCGTTGATGAGTTTTTAAGAAGGGATTACCACCAGTGATTAATGGATTTCGACGTATTTGTTTTCCTCGTTTTACACTGTTAGTCTTCCAGTGTCTTCTATTGAGATCAATGCAAGGGCATTCATTGATCTTTACCATAACGATTGATCAGGACACTGATAAAGGGCACCAGCATTTGAAGTTCGGCTTTTTGTTTGAGTAAAACCAGTATCCAATTGTCGCTGGTGTAATGAGGAACCATACGAATATAAAAGTCCTGTATAATGTGTTTCTCTTGATTTGTGAGCTTAAATTTCATTAATGTCACTATACTTGATAGATAATCCGGATAGATAATAATGAGTCGTTGTCTATAGTTTGTAAATACCCTTTTTAATCAAATCAGAGTTGAGTTCGACTTGAATAGGTTCAGAGTCGATAATGTTTCGTAGAAAATCAAATCGATTGTCAGTCATGCTTGGTTGCTTTCGAGTGCTTTTGATCGAAAGCAGTAGAACATAGTATATAGAAATGAATCGAAAATAAAGTCTCAAAACTGTTTCTTGTTTTTTAAAACAATAATCATATATAAAATAATAGTGAGAACGGAAGATCTCTGGTGATTGTATTTTATTGAAATTAAAAATCACGACAATCGTTTCGAGTTCAGCTGAACTCATTATCAAGTGGAATTAAGAACAATATTTATATACCGAATGAGGGAGAAACAACGATTGTGTAATATGCCTAATAGAACAAGACAAAGTGCAGAAGGACAGTATTTAAATTTTGCTTCCAACCACCCTCTCTTCACCAAACGCACAGTCGTATTATCCCTTATCAACCGTGCTTTCCATCTATGCAGTCCACAGTTCCTAAAAAAGAACCGGAGCATGTGAAGCGAGTCTTTGGTGACAATGGATACCCCGCTCACTTGATACAAGACGCTATCACTAGATACACTATTCCGACCAGTCAATGCACCACGTCGACACGCAACAATGAACGTCTCAGGACCCTAATCATTCCGTTTCATCCCAATGTCAGCAATCGCATCAAATCCATAGCAAGAAAAATCGGCCTTAATACATGGTTTTCAGGTTCGACAACCTTAAGGAGCATATTGAGCTCAACGAAAGATGAAGAAGAGGATCCGTTGAACTCTTCTGGGACAGTCTACTCAATCAATTGCGGATCTTGCAACTCCCGGTACATTGGCGAAACAGGTCGTCCTGCCCGAATCCGAAAATCTGAACACTACAAAGCGGTTACTAATTTAGAAGAAAAAAACGCCATTGCCAAACACGTTATTGATCACGACCATAAACCAGACTGTGACTCTTTTAAAATCATTTGTAAAGAGAAGAATTGGTATAAGCGTCGTATCAAGGAAGCTCTTATCATATCAAAAACTGATAATTCAATGAACTTCAATGATGGCCTTGTTTATAGTCATTCCTGGCTCATCCTTCTTTCAAAATGGGATTTTAAATTGTAATTTTACTTTTAATCTTATTTTACATTTATATTATTCTAATTTTATTTTCATGCCCTTGTTTTATGTTTCGATTTATTTCATTTAGTTGTCTTTGTCCTATTTCATTATCCTATCCGCTCTCTTCACTTCATATTATTGATCTGTCCTTCTGCACTGTGTCTTGTTCTATTAGGCATATTACGCAATCATTGTTTCTCCCTCATTCGGTATATAAATATTGTTCTTATTTCCACTTGATAATGAGTTCAGCTGAACTCGAAACGATTGTTGTGATTTTTAATTTCAATAAAATACAATCACCAGAGATCTTCGTTCTCACTATTATTTTACCTATTAAAAATCTCTGATGTTTTCTTCTAATAATCATATGCCATGCAATTAAAAAAATTCAACTGTGAACTGTTTATTTAAATGCATAGATACATAGATATGAAAAAGGTTTTAAATGTAGGTATTTACATCAACATTATGGTATAATATCGGCATCTACAATGAGTATTTAACGATTTAATTTGGGTTTTAAAATGTAGGTAAATGAAATATTCTTCCATCTTTTTTCTGATATATTCAGAAATTAGATGTGATGTTCGACCTAAATTAAATGTTCAATATCTATATGTACCTACCATTTTTCATTTCTATGTACCTATGTATTTAAAACGGTTCACAATTGAATTTTTTTAACTGCATGGCATGATTATTGTTTTAAAAAACAAGAAACGCGTAGCCAAAATAGTTTTGAGACTTTAATTTTCATTCATTTCTACATATTTTAACCGTGATAGTGCTTAAATTTATTAATTAATTCATCTATCTATAGCTTATATCAACCATACAATAATAAACACATAGATTTATTCTATTGCAAAAATTTCAGGAATGAATATATTCGTGGCATTTTTTCTACTCCTTCTCCTCTTAGAAGACACTACTCCTTCTGCATCAAGCAGTTTCCCACTGTTGGGTAAGAGGTTTTTTTTATAAATGAGCTTTGAATTAATAGTTCTCGCCAGAGTATCCAAAAAAACCTAATTGGATAACACAATCTACATTTGGAGAGAATTTTAGTCATTTTCAGAAAAGCATAACAATCTAATTTGGTATTTCATATTTGTAAACAATTGAATGGAAATTAAACTTCAAAACTTTAGCAAATTATTGTAGTGAAGAGCGATGATAATAATTGTCATGAATTTATCAATTTTAAAGATTATCTTCTAATATTTGCAGGAACTTACTATTGTTTGAATATGGGTATAATTACTCTCTCCACATTCTTGTCTTGCATAATCGTCAACTTTCACTTCAGAGGAGACAGTAGAAGAGAGGTACCATTCTGGTTAAAAAAGGTGATCATAGTAATTCTATTTTATTTTGTTATTTATGGATGAATATTACTTTGTTGAAAAAATAGAATTTAAAATAATCATGTTTTTGTTTAAACGCGTTAATTACAATATGAAATTTGGAGGCATTATCAGTTTTTATTGCATTATTTTAGTTTGTTATTCGTTATGCCTCAAAAATCTTCCTGGTTGATTTGGGACCCAAATATATTAACGCTTTTGACAAACAAGAGGCTGCAAAAAGAGCTTACAAAAATTCCAAGGAACCGTTTGTTTATCAGCATCATATAATGTCACAATCAGAAGCTCTAAATTCAGATGCTAGTGTCGATCCTAATTTCTATGGCGATACATCTCATCAAAGATTATCATTTAAAGGAACCCGGAAACAGACTCGATTCGACTATAATATTGACAATAGAAATCTGAACTCCTCTCTTAGATCTCAAGAGTTTGTCTTCTCACCACCCCCAACTGCCACCACTTTAGTAGATTATGAGACTCCATATTCAAACCAATCAGCTAAAATGTATCGATCGCCCCTGTTTCCTACTGCCAATAAAAACCAAGACTATCATTATCTGGCAGGTAGATGCGATATTGGGTTGGAGGAGAAACTCTCTATGCCAAATTTCAGGGAATTCAATGCAAATAATCGTTTGTTCGAATCTTGGCAGACGCGTTCATTTAATTTGAGTCATCACAATTCATTCAAGTCGAGTTTCAGTGGGCAAAAAAATCGCCTAACCCGCTTAAATAAAGATGTTCATGAAATTCTTCGAAGCGTGCATTATTTGCAAGAGACCCACGAAAAGAAAGAACTATTGAATCGAATCTATTCCGACTGGCGAGCAGTTGGTATCGTATTGGATCGCATATTCTTCATTATTTACATGGTCTCTATTATTCTCTCCATTATATTCTCATTTCCCCAATCAGGAGATGATGTGGAAGTCGGTAATATCGATCACCTCATTCATTAATATCATAGAAATTGGAAACCACGAGATATGTTAGTATGTATATTGCGGAACTGTACTCGTATCACAGTCACACTGTGCCAGAGAACTAAAACAATCTATAGCTCTATGAGAAGAGTAACAAAACAAAAAATCAGCCCCATAGAAATCGGATATTTATATATGTACTCTGTGAATATTTTTAATCTTTCTTTTTAAATTACTAATTTGACTTTAATAACAATCAAGAGTGTAAAGGTGATGCTGTAATTCATCTTAAACTTAATGATTGATGTTTTAAAGGAATTTGTTAAGATGTGGCCTGCTTTCTTGCACGACATGCTAAATACTTATTACATAAATTCTCATAAAAAGTTATCACTCAAATATGTTGAAATATAAAATATATTTTAAGATATTAATATATTTTATTTGTATAACTAAAATATCTTTGCTGTGATCTTTCAAAATTAACTCTTATTTAACTTGTGTGTACTGCTATATATATAATACCTACACATATATTAATAAAAGAAAATGGGAGATAATAGCAGTCTTATATTCTAAATATACCTAATAAATAGATTTTTGAAGATAATTATTGCAATAAAGAGTGCCTGCCATTGCTTCATCCAAAAGGATCTTTTATTTCAGTAAAGTAATCCTTTTTGACTATGTCTTGACCTACAAATTAAGTTATTTTTCACTGTACTATTTCATTTATTGTTTATGACCCGGGTTCTAATTGGAAGAAAAATGGTATTTATTTGAATTGATATAGCATGTGTTTTGTATTGGTTGAAACTGCTCTATATCAAATCCAGATTTATATTGTACAACCAATTGAATTTCATGAATAAAAAATAATAAGCGTACAGTAAGGGAATCTTTATTATAAAAACACATTTATAAACAATTCTTCTATACAATCAATAAACTATGCAATCCAATTTTTCAAGACGATGGAAGATGCAGGCACAGACTACACATCATAGGCTATCTTGTAGAGCCACCAGGCGGAATCAACAGGCAAATAATAAGGAGGGCCTCTAAATGCTTCAAGGAAACTTTTCACTGGAGGAGTTTCTGAAAATTAAAATAATTCATATATACTAATAATGTTAATTACTACACACTTTATATTAATAGTACCTTTGGGGAGAAATGATGAAGAAAGATTTTCCGAAGATGGCAGTGAAAACCAAATACGAAACGCGTTTAATAATACAGGCGAATCAATCGGTTCTCCGTAATAATAGCTGAATAAACTGGTTTGCAATTCTGAAACAATATCGATATTATTCATATAAACAGCATGTCATTAAAATTGAGGAAATCATAACAAGTGAATCTGAAAATTCAAAAATCACCTTTCCGTTTGTCCATAAATTCTTTTTTCAAAGCCGTGACTATTTCATGAGTGATTTTATTCAAACTCTGACTAGTACAAAATTTTGTAAAACAAACGATAATCTTCAGTTGGTACAAGTGTATGGCGCTTAACCAATGAGACAAATGCCGACTCACCTAAAATCACATCAAGAGATAATATAAAAGTGATAAGTAATTAAATAATAGCAAGAAATAGATTCATGTCATGTAAGTAAGAACCGTGTCAATATGCTCTCATTTCATGTCAACCAGTTAGATCCATGTCATGTCATGTCAGTTAGATTTACATACGTATATTAATCTATGGATCAGTAGTTTAAGTATATTATCGATTAAGAAAATCTACATTAAATCAATAAAAATTTATGAATATTTTACCATTGGTTTCACATTCAGATCATCGGTAATGTCTGTCTTATACTTTTTCTTCACAAAAATGTATCCACCCAGTTTCAGAGAATCTCTAAAGTAAACACAATGCCAGTAAAATAAACGATGCTTTATCAGAAAAGAATTAATTTTTTACAGAGTCATTTGATAACATCAATCAATCAAGGCTTACTTTAAGATATTCCAATCGGAAGATGAAGAACGAAACACGTGTGGCCAGTACATCTCCGACTGGTAGTTGATCTCGATCTGATTTAACATAAAAATACAATCTTCAAGTACCTTCAATGACATTTAGTTACATTTTTGACGCATTGATTAATAAAAGTTAAATATACGACCAATACAGACCCATAAATAACTATTTTTAGATCTATCTATTGTGTGTTTCATCTAAACCAATGAGATCAAGTCATCATTTGCATTCTCCTTGTCTATAGAGAGGTATTATATATTAGGAAATATTATACGGAACAAAAATCATAACTTACCGACGTCAAATGTTCCAAGATATTTGATGGCAATATTATAGAATCTTGAGACCAGAAATGTTCACCATTCTAAAATTTAAAAAGTAATGTTTTATCTGAAGTTCATATATCTACTCACAAATGTCTACTACAATAGTAGTTTACCTTAAGTGTGGCGCACATGTTAGTCGCTACGACACGGTGACTATCAACATCGACCGCCACCAATCGTCTCGGTTCCACAGCCAAAACATAGAGATGTCTTAGTGCCTGTAAGTGATACCTGTAATAAGATGCATCAATAGTGATAATACTTAGCATATGAATGAAACCACATGATTTCATAACTAAAAATTGGGTGTTATAGTTGATAATTTAAATGTGACATAGAATGGCTTACCTGTTATCACTACTAAAAGAGGGAAATCGAGGGAAGAGGGATATCAACAAAATCGCGGCAGCTTCCGGTGAATTGGAAAGAGTCAATCTAAATATTGAATACTAAATTATACTTTTCCTGGGATAATGAGCGTTTACAAACACATCAAATAAAACGAAGATTCTATACATTGTTTATTTAGCTAAATTATTTATATTTATAATTATTATTATTATCAAATCACATTACTCAGAGTGTATGTGTCGAATGCTAAATATTTAGACAATAAGAACGTAAAGACTCATAGATTTTAATTTTGAAAACTTAAATAAAAATATAAAAAAATGAAATTTCATTGCACAATGTGATATTTAGCTGCAATTACTAATAAGTGAATATGTGTCAACAATAGGTTGTTAGTTATTCAGCAAAATTGAGATCTGAACGTTATAAATTTGTATTTTTATCAAATTATGATAGGGAAGATTGTTAATCTACATAAATCCTCATCTTCATATTCCTTTATCTGTGTAGTTTAAGCAAAAAATAAAATAATCTCTTTCATGATAGACATGCCAAAACGCATTACATAGCTTATTGATCTCTTGATAGCATCTGTTGACTATTGTAGCAAGACTTCAAAAGTACGAGTATGCAGCAATCAATTTTAATAAAAAATATATCGTTGTTATTAAATACATTAAGTGCAAGCGCCTCCATAGCTCAGTGGTTAGAGCACTGGTCTTGTAAACCAGGGGTCGGGAGTTCGATCCTCCCTGGGGGCTACAATTTTAAATATTGATTTAGTTAAATATAATTTTGAAATCAACCTGCCACCCCCAAGAAACAACAGTCCAATTGCCATGCTATAGATCATGTGGCATCCATAATTTATTGAATACATCAATTGAGGTCCAATACGTGATCGTAATCGTCTAATGATTTGAAGAATCTCAATATTTCCCGAGCCAGCCATTAATACTGATATTGATAGAAGAACAATGGCAATCACTTGCTCTACTTGAGGTTTACCCAAATCTCTTATTTTGGGATTATTGATATTAGCAGCACCTTCGAGAATAATTCCCAATACTTTGCGCTGCAAACAGGAAAAAATGGATAAATTACTACTAATAAGTAGTAAAATCAAAATGAATAATTTTAAAAAATAGAATAGAATTAAACATTACTAAAGTAAATAGCGCTTTTTCATTGCAGGTGCCAGCAAATTTTAAGCCCATAACAAAACAGCATCCAGCAATCATGTGCAGACAAGATAAACTAAAATTTATAAAAACAATTCTGATTTGAAATAAAAAGTGAAAAAAGGTGTGATCTATGAACAATTTGTAAACAAGGGCATGCAAAGGGCATATTTCAGACATGCAAATGCTGACAAATTATCATATTGCAATGATCTGTGCTGAACCTGTGCTTTTTGTTTTTAAAAAATCTTAAATGGCCCAGTATTGTGCCCTATTGATGAGCTACACTGGTCCAGAAGATAAATGAAGACATTTTTAAAACTTCTATTTAGTATCAAATTGTGGCATAATTATTGATTAACTAACTTCATTGTTTCAAAGTCAATATCCCAGTTAGTTTCATCTTTAAATAAATGCTTCTTGAAGGCATATTTGGCCATTACAGGTGGCATGTGGCTGGCAATCCATGCTTCAGTCGGTTTGATTGAATACCAATTAACTAATCCCATCGAGATCATACGCAATTGTAGTAGATCGGGTCGCACAAAATCTAATAAATATTGCGTATCGGGAATCGACAGCCACTCGGATATGACCCGATTTCCAGAACCAAAAAATATCAAACCCAGTGCCACTGTCGCACCGGGAGAAGTGACATCAACATTGTAACGATCATCTTCACGAATCTGGATGATAAATTAATTTAACAAAAAGTTATTCACCATCAATTACTAATCAAATTCAGATTGAGGAAGTAAGAATTAATTTCCACCATGGTAGTAAATTTATTTACCTGCGGATTGGTTCGTGTGGGATGGAAGCTGGTACCTTGTTGACGCGATGATGCAGTTAATCCACCGGATCTCAAAGTAGTCAAGCCGGAAGCACTGTTTGAAGTGAAATCATCAAGCAATTGGGAGTTAGGAGTTCGGTGTCCTCCAACCATGTAGGTGTGTAGCTTCTCCGCCATAGCCACGTCACTTACATTGAAGCTGTGCTCGCAGTGCTAAAAACAATCGCATAATTAATAACTACTTTAATTACTAATACTAATTTAATGTAGTATTACGTAATGTTTTTAAGTGCAATCATTCAAATTGTTACATTCACTTCTTCTTTTCTAAACAGTCAATGAATGGATGAAATGATCTTCACCAATATTGGGATTATTTGAAAAGAACAGTTAGAGATGCCGGCCTCTTCAGACAGTTGAAATGCCTTTTCATCTAAATTTTTGATGTCATCAGAAATTATTTTTTACTTTTTTGCAGTTGATGAAAGCTCGTCATCTTCTCGTTTTTGTTTTAAGACATTTTCTTCATTTTTTCTCTTTCTTCCCAAATCGTATCGATATCTCTTGCTGGCAGATTTTCCACCACCAACAGCGAAGAGGTAGATGATCCTTAATAACACGTCTAGCCTGAAGGTTCTCTGGAAACGAATTTGTTAGCTGAGAAGCTTCTCTCCACGCTCGCTTGCTCATTACTCAAAAATTAGGAGTTTAAAAAGAAGTCCCTACAAAGCTTCATAGCTGCTATTATTTTTTTCAATAGCAGTTGCTCATTAAAGATCAGCGAAAATGAATAACGAAACTGTATTTCTGACATTCCCCATTTTACCCCCAATCCCCAATTTCAAGCATATTTCCCATTTAACACCAAAACGCTCAAATTCAAGCAGATTCCCTAATTCCCGACTGTATGGCAACCCAGTTTATAATGCCTCCATTTTTGTTCAGTTACATTTTGCTTTAAAAAAATCAGATA
This sequence comes from Monocelis spectator, assembly GCA_036784945.1. Taxonomy (NCBI): domain Eukaryota; kingdom Metazoa; phylum Platyhelminthes; order Proseriata; family Monocelididae; genus Monocelis; species Monocelis spectator. Next base: position 22,193 of record JAYMFX010155543.1, on the reverse strand, counting down.
ATCGATCTCTAGTAATGCGTGATGATAAAGATGACATTTAAAACATCGAAATAGCACAGAAATTAAATCAAAATAATTAATGAGCAGAACTCACCCTTAACATTATAAGTCCCAGTGAGAAGCCACAAATTAGAGAGAGAACCTCTCGTTCCATACTACCTTCTAGATCAGGAGTCGCTGGTTTACCCATTTCCTCGAGTAACAACTGCGCCATGTGCCTGTGAGAGGAGCCCTCATATAGCAGACCTAAGCCCATGATTGCACCGGCCTGTGACAAACTGGGAACATCCAGCTCAGCAGTGGAAGCAGGTAATAAGCGCTTAAAATGCACCGCAACTGTCCGAGTCAATGTGTCTTCCATAGTTCCTCGCTTACTAGCGCATAGACCTAATCAATAAGACAATACAATTGTTTCAGATATTCGACTTTCGTCTAGAGTAACTAGAACTGGAGTTCGAATCATGGAGTCTCTGGACTAGTACTTAATGCAATGTATGAAATAGAACCATTGGCTGATAATAGATATTAGAGCAGATATCAGAACATAGATATTAGAGCATAGATATTAGAGGACCGATATCGAAAATGAGCAGCATAGATATTAGAGGACATATATCAATGAAAGGTACATAATTCTTAATTGAGAGAGTATTACACAATTGTATCGATAAATAATAATGAATAATCAAGCGTTATTACCCAATATCATGGCCATATTACAGATATCATGCAGTTTTTTCATATAATCTCTGATGTAGCATTGGTGAAGTTTGTTTAAATGACCTTGAAGTCCCAGCGCAAAAATCACCCCAGCCTTTTCGGGAGAGTTATCAGAAGCATTTTTCGGTCGACAATTATAGAGAATCCAGGTGGAATTAATCTATGATAAATATCAATCGAAAAAAATATAATTAGTATATAAGGACTACACAATAATAAATACAGATAATAACTAACTTATGACATAAAACTGCGCAAGAGGATTCATATCAAAGATTCAAATGATAAATACATAATTGTATGTACTACAATCCGAACTTTTCATTGCATATCTAAAAAAGCTATCAGAGCACAGATATTAAAGCATTGATATCAGAGCACAGATATTAAAGCATTGATATCAGAACAATAATAGTTATTTACACACCTAGTGCGCTTTTCGTTACTTTGGTTACGCAATTCGATCGATGAAAATTCACCAAAAGAGTCACGAGTTGTGTAGAATTTTATTCATTAGCTGAGATCAGTTCAGTTCTACCAAGCATTTTCAAAAATACCCAAACAGTGCAATAATCTTGCCACTTTTATTTGCACTACTAGTGCAAATAAAGAACATTAGGATGAAAATGATGATAGTGTGAAGCGAATATTATTACACGCTAATGTATAAATATTGAAGTCTCACATTGGCATTTCGATTTATCATGAGACCAGTAGCCACTCCATTATGAAATTCGGGCCACAATTTCATTGTGGGTGGTGTATCAATTTTAGTGAGGTCGACATTGCTGTGGCGTGTGTTGACTGAACGACCATTCAAACACAGCTTTTCAACATGCAGCTGGGCGGGAATATTCGTCAGCTGTGAGGACAGGGTCAGAATGCCCCGACCCACAGGCAGAGCCATTGTGCGGACAGAGGTGGCTAATAATTGAGATTCAAGTTCCTCTGAGACTTCCTGTTCAGTGGCTTCTGGGCGTAATGAACTAGACACTTTCACTCGAGTACTAGATTGAAGAAGACGATAGGCCTCCCGAATTCGTAAGTCAGACTAATGAATTGAAGAATTAAAATGAAGATAAAAACAAATATGATGAAGTAGTGCGCAGAAATGTTATCAAACCAATAGCGTCCTAGTATTCATTGGTAATTATGTAATTTGCGTCGTGAAATACCTTGAACGATATCTGGACAGCTGGGTCTGATTCCAAAAATGATAAAATTGGATATTTTGGGTCCTTATCATTCCGATGTCTTGGTAGATCCCAATAAGGTTTCACCAGTTCAGCCCATGACTCCATCGGAGTCTTGCCAGAATTAGAAGTAGAAAGTATTTGCATTTGTTGAGAAAAGTCATTCCGACCTAATTTGAATCAAGAAATTATAAATAAGGAGCACATTTATTATGATTCAGAATCCATTCGCCAAACTGTATTTCATTTTGTATAAAATGTAGGCCATACCAATCAGAGAATAGGCAGTTGCAGAGCAATGTGGTGGTGGATCACTGCGACACTCCTCCAGTGAGCACCGAAACAGGAGCGACAATCCAGTGGGCAGTCGGTCCAGAAGATCGGAGCTAATACCTACCTCGCTAAGATACAGCACCACGCGTTGAAATAACGAAAGGGATTCATTATTCTCCGATTGTAAGCATTCTTTAGGAATGGGTGGTAGACAATCTAAAAGATTAGGGATTAAAACAAAATGAACCCTATCTCCAAAATAATAAACTACAACGAAAAGTCCCGAAAAAAGCGGAATCTACATATTTCTTTAGAAATGGAAGAAAAAATGTGGCGAAAAGACTCATTAGATACCTCCAATTCTTGACAGTTGATTTATTTATTAATATATTATTTCAGCTTAATAACCAGTCAAGAACATAGCAGGGATCTCGAATACGACGAAAAGTCAGAAACGAAACTCCTTATAGACAGCTAGCAAGGGTATAGAATATTGTATTAACCGCAGCAACCCTGTTCTTCGACTCACCCGACATACAATTAGTTCAACAATTAGTCATATCAATAACAATATTGAAATAAATTGCTGAAAATGATTTCATATTAAACGTATCAAGATACAAGCTCATAACAGACAGGATTACTCACCAGGGGCAGAAATGTTTTGTATGTAAGTCAGCATGAGTGATTTATAGTTTTGTTCAGTTAATCTACCGGACATGACGATCAACGAGACGATGATCTGCACGGCCAACTCATTCACACCGGGTATGTGCGGATAGGGGCTCACAGACTGATTACTCAAGAATCGGGTCACCCAATCAAATAAATCACACGCTTCTTGGTGAAAATAATCAGGTTGGTGAGTTTGAGAATTGCCTAAAAATAGAAATCATCTCTCTCTATATAGAGAAATCAATATGTTCAACTACTGATCAGAGTGGATTTATGTTGTAGAGTTTTATTTAGGAAAAGGCAGGCTGTTCAATTAACTCACTGACAAATGGAACATATGTGAGGAAGGTACCAATTTTTGGGAAATCTTTCGTGTAATAGGCCATGTATTCTTTCAAAGATAAAGCTCTAGAATAAATTCATTGAAAACAAAATAATAATCAATTGTCAATAATAGATAAAATAAAAGAGGTAAACAAAAACTAACTAACTTGGCAATATAAAAATTTAACAAAGCCAGATCATCAAGTCCCTCCCATGAAAGGGAATTCAATTTCTCACTCTAAAAATCCACCAACAGAATATCAGTATTTATACATTTCCCAATATTGTAGAAATGAATGAATTCTATCACTTACCTCATAGACAACGTGCAACACAAACAATATGGAAGGCAAATAATTCAACAAAATGCTGTTCATGGCCTCCGTGCGCAGGATATCCTTCATCATTACTTCATTGCACTGGTTCGGCTTCATCAACAGCTTGTTCACATCATAAGAGCCGACTATATTCGCTATGGGATTATCGATTTTATTGAGACACGAGAGTAATTTCTCCCAATCCTGATTCGAATGATGATTATCGGAGCACGCCTTCTTGGCGGGTGGAATCAAATTGGGTTGATTGGCAAGTGCATTGAACGGTCTAGGGATATCTTCATGGACGCGACTATGAGTAGTAGGCTCGTGTAAATTATCACCTCGCTTAAATAATCGATAAAATGAAAGAATCCTTTTTTAAGATCTCGCGATAAAACACAATTTGCAACCTGGTCAGAGAACAATTGGACGAGGTCTAATTAAATCTACCTGAAACTGACAGATGTTAACTTAATTACACGCAGAAGAGTTCTAAATATGAAATATGATTCTATCACTTTCTTAGTTTCCCTGTTGTGGTGGGCACAAAAATATGCAGTCGCTATAACTGCCTAGCAGAATACTGTCATGTCATCGATTGATTAGCTGGAATATAATGCTGATTTCAGCCAGCATTTGATTTCTGAATTCTTATCACAGCGCAAGGTCTTGAAATGGCACACTACGCTGAAGTAGTGTGGTGTCAGAGTCCATCATCTGATTGGCTCTCAGAATACAATAATCTCTTAGTTAGGGATATCTTTTAAACCAATAAGATCTCTTTCAGTTAATTCTAAATACATTTAAAATATGTACAACTATAGCAACTCAATTAGTTCAGTGGGTTCGAGCCTCACCAAAGTTAAATTAGTTTCAGTTTGTTTGTCAAGCTACTGAGTACTCTGTGATAGTGGTGCAGCTGTTAAATACTCAGCTATTTAAGCAACGAAAAGGATCGTGAATGAAGGATCATGGCAGCTGCAGGCAGGCGAGCTTAATCGCGAGTTTCATTCATGATTAGAAGTCAACCATTAATTACTTCTTAGCGAATCACAGTTGAGTATTCGTTGATGATTTGACTGCAGAATTTGATTTTCAATTTGTCTCCACAATCTCATTAAGACCACCACTCTATAGGTATTAAATCTCTATGTTTATAACAGAATAGTGGTTAAATCCAATAAAAGACGATAAACAATAAAAACAACGATATAATCATATAATCTTTACAGAAACAAAGCTTTCTTCCTCCATCGAGAGGTCTTGGGATCGTTGGAATCCGGACAGTGTCAGCAAGAAGTCGCTAAATTGTGCCCATTCCGAGTTGGCTGTGAAAATATCCTTTTTGCCTGGAGAGTTACGAATAGTATACCACCGAGACAGAAAATTCACTCCGAGATCTTTAGGGAGAACTTTTTGTAAAGCTGTTATACAACTTTTCACTAAAAGAACATTAAAGTAATGTTTAATTGAAACAGAAGGAAAAGGGAAATGGGCTAAGGATGTTATGGTTAACTGAAACAAAAGAAGACTAGAACAGACCGAGTCTTGTCTCAGCAATCTTTGGCAGATAAACGCGAACTATTTTTTCATTCGACAATTCCAGACTGAAAGCATTTTCCGTGTCTTCTTTAATACTCAAGTATCGTTGAGAAAGATTGGCTGGAAAATTTAGAGCTCCTTCAAGCCTGAGGGAACCATCTAGAGTTGAAGCAGTCAAACTACACCGACTTTTATGCAGCGGCTCTATGGAACATCGTTTCACTGGGGAAATGCCGCTAATCTATGGGAAAATTTAATATTGTCATTATCTTATCATTACATCCTACCATCTTGATAATGCGAATAATTTATCATTACCTCGTCATGCAGTCTCAGTAAGATCGAGTGTCTGCTTGGTTTAATAGGTGCACTTGCGGAATCTGTCTCGGTTAAACTCGAGAATGCAGTGGAGTTTTCATTTTTTTCGTCCAAATTTAAAGATTGCTGCCTTTGTCGAAAGAAAGTGGACTTGTTTGGATTCGGGCTCCATGGAAAATTATTCACTTCTTGTAAAACTGAGCTCAGCATGCAGATCTTGAAATGGACAAGTGTTTAGTTTAATGCTTATAAATATTAATATATAAAATGGATAAACATGGCATACATATTTATGCTTAACTATATACATTAAAATGAAACATAAAAAGCCACCTTTTTAATTCCAGAATAAAGGAAAATAGTTGATCCAGTAGCATCCAATACAACCGTGAGCTTCTTATTTGGCAAATATTTGGCATCTTTCGCCTTAATGAAATGCGGCGTATCCATAGAAATGGAATTCAATGCACAATTATTATCAACTGCAAACGGTACGCAAGTTAATCGGTATTGAGCTGGAGTGAGGAAACATATCCATTTATGATTGGCAAGATCTTCGGCAATAAATCCGCAAGGGCTGACATTGTTATTTGGACAATCAATCGCACCGGCGGCTTTAAATTTAGTAGATAGGTCTGGCGTGCTACTCGGGGGGTGACATCTATTGTAAGTGGCCTTTAGTACACCTGCATATCGAATAAATAGGAATAAAAACACGGACAAAACAAGCAGATGTCAAAAGTCGAGAATTAATCTGTGTATTTAAAGTAAATTGAAAAAAAGTTAAAAGATGGTCTTATAAAGTTCTTTACTCAAATCTGCTATATTTTTCAAATGATTTATTCTTTATGTTCTTATTTAGCCAGATTTTTGTTATTATGGAAAGCAAGTTAATATAAAAATAGTGTAATCTCTATACAGCGCTATGCAATATTTCATTCCCGAGAGTACCTAGCCGGGATTCGAACTCTCGACCCATGGATTGGTGGTCAAGCTCGGCAAGCGCTTTCTAAAAAAGAATGACACTTTGAAAGCCTTTTTATACTGCGAGCTAATTAAAGTGGATGCTGAATCATATAAAAATAGTTTCATGAAAGTTAAGAAAATTATAATATATTGAAGAGTAAAAATTTAGCCCCAATTTTTTTTTTTAGCAACAGAAATGCACACACAAATATTCTCATTAGATGAACTATATATATATATATATATATGTAGTACACATATTTGGTTAGGTCATATCAAAGCTTACTTACTTAATATATAGACGCAAGCATTCAGAATCATTATTGAGTGCTTCAAAAACAATAATTGCTCTTTTAAAAAATGATTGAAGAAGAAACAATACAAAACTGAAAGGCTCTCTCCTTTATCCATAGTCTTTCCAGGAGATAGCATGGATACCAGGAGTTTCGCCATTCTGATTAAACAGTGAAATACAAAGCAAACATAAACAAACATTATCGAAATAAACGACGTGTGAATTTTGAGATCTACAAAAAAAGGATTACCTGCATTGGTATCATCATCTGTGGATAAACAAGGAAACTCCTTTAAACCAATAAAATTCTATTAAGAAAAGAGAAATGGATTATAGCCATAATACACAAAATAGCTACACCAAAACCTACTATTAGTAAAAAGATTTAATTATTAAAAAGTAACTCGATAGAATTTTAAATTTCGCTGACCGACTCTAAGATTCGTTTTATGAGATTGATGAAGAGGAGTCGAATTAGGAGCGGGTATTTGAGAAGATAGAGCGCCAATGGCATGCGGAGCTTCACACCAAATCATTTCTAGGCATGCCTTCGGTAAGAGAGGTTCTTCAGTGGGTACTCGGTCATCTCCTTGCAAGGTAATGTTATCCGTGTCATAAATACTTAAATGATCCGTTATAAGTGATCTAAAATATAATTGCGCAAATATGGTAACGACTGAAAGTAAATTACTTAAGGTTTATATTATATATTTCCTTACTGTCGCTTCCCTTTCAACTGCTGGAATGTTACACCACCGAATGTAGTCGTCTGGTTCCTCTCATGAGCAGTATTTGTGGCTTTTCCATAGGGATGTTCTTCCGGCTCTAATTTGATATCATTCACTTTAGGACTAGCTAAGTGAAAGCTCGGTTTCAAGAGACTAGACCGGGAGCGAGAGCACCGTGGATTACCTACAGATGTATTAAGATACACGCATAAGCATAGGCTGGAGGTACACATTACAATACATTACACTACACTAACTACCTGTATTTTTTAATCTGGACAGAGACGCAGCAAAGGGACTCAAGCATTGCGTTTGCTGGTCATACAGCGTATTGTCTTCCTGACAGAGAGTTACATCAGCAGTGGTGGCAGCTAAAGTGACGGTGCTGGTGTGATGGGACATGGCGTGTGGAGCAACATTTGCTTGCCCATCAGGATGAACGGAATACAGTTTTGTGTACTCCTGGAGAATTATGAATAGCATGAATTAGTCAGAAACAAGACGCAACTCGATTTTCAATCGATCGTATCCATCCACTAATTGTAATTTCTAATATGTCTCTCTTCACAGGAGATCAGCTAAGCTGCAATCCTTACCCACCCGATCAGAGATTTAGTTTTCTGTCTATAATAAATTTTCTTGACTATCCTTAATGTCCCTCTATCCCGCAGTCCTCTAAGAATGTTAAAAACTATCTTTAATTTTTATACTTTGCTAACAGAAAATGATCAAGAGAAAGTGCAATAATATTCATACATACGTACTTCTTGTTGAGCTTTTTTTAATTTCCAGATTGAATGTAGATTTGTAGTTTTATCCACTGTCACCACAATAAGTGGATCATCAGAAACAAAGACAATTTTTTCTTTAACATTCGTGACAAATGAAACTTTAAAAGTACCATCAGAATCTAAAATTAAATCACGGTTAAATTCATGGTTAGAATATTAAATATTACAGAAAGTTATATGCAGATCTGAAAATTTAGCTCTTAAGTGATGAAAATCATAATAAATGTACTTGGAACTTTCATTATAACCGGGGATATTTCATCCAGGGGGTGTGTGATAGTAAACATAGAAAATAAAGATGGTCGATTTTCAGATGTAGAATAATCAGCGTCACATGGCTTTCTTTCCACCAAAATGGTGCTGAGAATGGGCCAAACTGTAGACACCTAAAAATAAATGGACACTATCAATTGTTGAAACTTAGTTAAGAAAAAGATTCCTCATTTTTGTCAATTTAACTGAGAAATTAGGATTTGTTGACGTTATTGGATATGACGTCATATTGTGAAAATTGTTTCAGTGTTATTACAAACCTGACAAGGCAGCTTTGCTGAATATCTTTCACCATTATTTGCGATAAAAGAGAAATGCTCTGATTCAAATGTTCCAATTCCAGATTGTTTACGTCCTTTAGGATTATCAAATATAGACACCTAAAAGAGGAGAATTATAGACTAACCTTAATTGCATTTGCTAAACTATTATTTACAATATCATAGATACAGAGTAACATAAAAAAACACGCTCAGATAATGAATATTTTGTGTCAGCACAAAAATAAAATCATTTTGCTATTCCACTAAATGTCACAATCGCAAACTGATGATTCTTCCACTATGTTCATTTCAGCAGAGAGCTGTGATTTGATTAAAATTACCTTATTTTTCATTGGTTACCATGGGTTCATTTGTTTAGGCGGTTAGGAGTGTTCTACTATCAATTAGAAGATCACAAAAAGCAATACAATAGAATGGATTGACTGTTCTGTACATACATATTGCTGAATAATTGAAAACGCCTATTTTATCAAAACGTAGTACTCACAGCTTGTTTATCGACAAAATTTTTATCGGGTAGGAGAAAATCAGCCCAACATAAGGCCACAATTGGTGTCTTCATTGTTGCAGACAATGAAAATTTGGTACTAATTTCAGAGAACTTGCCCCATACTACAGTACAATCTTTAGCAAATAATTCTTCTTCTTCTCCATTCAATTCACGAACAAGACAGATATGCTCTTTCTAAAGAAAATTTTGATTTCATACCTATAATAAGATAATTAATTATTGAATAACGTTTTTGAATAGTGTATTTTATTTTCATACCTGCTTAACATTTTCTTTAATATGTATATTTTCCATTGCAGTTAGAAGAGGTTGGTGATTATCATTTCTTTCACATTGGCTGCTAATAGTTGGAACAGTTTTGTTTTGCCCATTTTCATATAAATCAATACCAGCTCTTTGTTTTATTACAAATCTATCTTGAAATCGATGAGAATAGTGATCATCATTAGGTCTGTATCTATCTGAGATATATGTAGGGGTTATCATATTCAAATTCATTTGCAGAAAAATGATTAACTTAAACTAAAATGAAAATATATATATCAGTATACTCATATCTATACAAATATTCATGCATAAAATTTTGGCTATAGAAAACATTCTTTTTATTTACAATATGATGGAAATATGGTAAGTAATTAATTTATCTAATACAAATAAAAGAAATAAGACTAATAATCTCCTATGATACTAACACAGAAGCTAAAATAAACTAAAAACTTATTCCAACATCCAACATCATGTCTAGTAATATTGCAACAAAGAAGGCATAAAGAATTGCCATATTGCTGTGAAACTTATATATAGAGATTTTACATATGTATATAAAATGCTACCCTTTAGCCTTTTGAATTTTAAAATGTTTTAAGCCTGTTTTATTTTTCTTATTTTAAAAGGAAATATAACTAACTAAATGTATGCAACATACCCATGAATAAGAAATGTTTGTAGTTGCATATATTTAGTTAGTTATATTTCCTTTTAAAATAAGAAAAATAAAACAGGCTTAAAACATTTTAAAATTCAAAAGAAATCAGTTTAATACACTGAAATAATGTTGTGACTCATTGCGGATCAAAATGAGCCATTTGATGCATTATTTCAATGTATTACATATTGTATGCACTTTTATACTTTGAAAAATAGTTGATAAGCATGCAGCCAATATGACTTGTTTAGAAATTGATCAATAAATACTAATTCTTTTGTGTCATTGATTTGTATAGAAATCTCTGAGTTTTATTAGATAAAGTGGGAAAATATAGAATGTTTAAAATACCCTTTGTGTCTTTTTACAAATGTTAATGTTGGATAATGTAACATCCCAAAAATAAAGTAGACATATTTTAATTCAATTTGTTAAAGTTAGCAATAAGTCAATGGCCTAATAATATGTTTTTGAGCCAGTTGATCTATATATTGATCAGAAGTCAGATTCTAGTCAATAGAAATTAAATGATTTGTTAGCCAACAGATACTGATTGGTAACTTGGGCAAATTTGTAAATGTAGTTTGACAATATTGTACATTGTACAAACTGTTCTAAACTACAGTTTAATTGTTATTTATAAATACCCTACATTCAAGGAAAACTAACATCTGTGCCAATTAAATTAAATTGTACAGTAATTCTGCTATACTGATTCATTGAACTAAACAAATAACAGTTTGATGAGTTCAACATTTACAATTACAGCCTTAATGTCTATACAAATATAATACCATAATAGTATAATAATTAATACCACAAAATTAAATAAAATCTTATATGATTTATGATTTTTTAATTTTTAAAATATTATTTTGCATATTTAATATGATCAAATAATAAGAGGATTCATAAATCATTATGATTATTAAAATTCGTATATTTCATCCGTTAATTACTGATATTTGAAAGAGTTATCACAATGTATGCAACTATGAAAGTGAATGCAATATTCATATCTTACAGACTATAAAACTCCATAAATAAATGAAAATAGTTTGTATTAATTCGCAATTATTTCAAAAATGAGATAAAATTTGAAATTAAGCGAGATTTATTTAAACATACTAAAACAAATATGATTCAGATATCATACTACATACGCTGAATATTTAATCTAGGCTGAAATAGTGGGACGTCAGGGTAGATAATTTGATTGGCTCTCAGGATATGAAAATCTCTCTATGAGGAATTCCCTTTCTTTAAACCAATAAGGCGCTTTATTTCAGTCACTACTGAGATATAAATAGACTGTAACAATGTATATAGCAACGAATGCTTGGATCCAGTAGTGACGTCACCATTATTCTAGCGTATAATATGGATAATATTATTTGTACTAAAAACAAAGCATAAAACTTTTTTTAATGTTTTCTGGCTTTTTAGGATATACACTTCTTTTTTAAATTGAAAGACGTATTTTAGACCCGTATTCTAGTAGAAAACGTGAGTTTTAAGTTCGACTGAAAACGTCTTAATTTTGTCCTTTTTTTAAATTATTTACTCCTCATGAGAACAAAGTCGAAAAATCTAAACTAGAATTTTTAAAATTTTGAATTATGTTGTCATACAAAACAGAGGAATTAAAAATTTCAAAAATATTTAAGTAGAACTTGAAGTTCAAATTTCCTTCTATATATTTAATATTTTAAAACATTTGAACATTTTTTTAATTTTGCCCTGTTTCTGTACTAACAAAATAGCTACTGTTTAAGAACTCTATTGATCCTGAAGGAAACGAGTTTAACCTTTAAATTGAAAAACTTTCCATGTAATTAATTCAAACTATATTCTTAATACCACCTGTACCAACATTATACAGAAAATCAAAGCTTGAAGGTTTAAATTCGTACGGTTATATTCAGGACAGATTACGAAGTATACGGGATATACCGCTATTGGATTCGAATAAAGACTGTTCCCATTAAAAACTTAAATGCAAGCGTAATACTAAAAAGTAGTATAAGTAACTTATATATACTACATATAATATTATAATGGCAATAATCTGAGCTTTTTGCTTCATTCACACATATTATTTAACAAAACTTTGTGGAAGTTCTCCTGGAAATTCATATCAATAGAAACGTCGACGTTGTACTCTCGGCCGCCGTGTTGTATCGAAAAGTCGTTACCTATCGGAGTTATTATCTGCATTTTGAGTACAATATTCTGTTTATTTGAAGTGCATCCCGTAACCAAATTCTCGAATCTGATTGGTCAACTGCCCTGCTCCAAAGTGTTATGTGCACCAAATTCTATTTTAACTTTACCCGCCTATACTATATAGCCGAATATCAACATCTCCTGCTGTTTCTGCACTCATCAAAAGTGCCTCAAAAACTCATTAAGTGAAGAGTAATTAATGTTGATGACTTAATAGTATTACTAACCAAACTGCGCACTAGCATATAAAAAGAATTCAATGATGCATCAAATAGTAAATTAGTTAAAGTATAGAATCAATAATTCATAGTCAAACTGATGAAATTCGTTATGGGATAATCTCAAACACATAAAATTAATCCAAACTCTGCAGCAACGCAAACTCCAGTAACTTCCGAAATCAACTTCAACAAAAACACATTATTTTTACAAACTTTAAAAACCCTTTTGTTACTCGGACAAACTCTAAATCCTTTGGACCATCATATACTACACCTATCTGATAAACAAGTCTATAATCACTTTTTTTTATAAACAAATTTAATAATTTTAATGTTCACACTACTGAATTATTTTACTATGGACAGTCTATTTTATTCAATAAACGCTTATAATTATTACTTGAATGGTTATTTGAAAACATTCAGCAACCTTGTTTATATCTCCACACTTTTAGATCCGAGAGTGAGCATTTAAAATTCTTCCAGTCAAAAATGATGTGTATATTTTAAGCAAATTATATAGCTCCTATATGGCTACACCTTTTCAAGTATTGTGTCAATTGTACATTTATAGATATAGTCAACTTATTTATTTTACAAAATGTTACATTTGATAATTATACTATTCACAAAACATAGTTTAAAATTACTATTATATGCAAAAACTTGTTTGAATAAATAAACACTCAAGGATTTTAATACACACTAAAAATTAATTTACATTTAAACGAACCGAAGATAGATTTTTCTATGATTTAACATTTACTTGTAAACACATAATTTAAGCTTAGATTACAGAAGCAATCATAGAATTCTATAACACAGACGATGTATCAGCTATAAGATATTATTTTATTGATATATTTTATAACTTGCTAGAGACAACCCTAAAAAATCAAAGATGTAGAATATTTCTAGATTTTCAGAGCTTACTACACATTAATCAATGAAAAAATTGTTTGTTAAAATCGATGTAACAAATTATAGCTATCATATTTTATAAACTTTGATAATCCTTACAAAGAATAAAGAGAGCATATTTTATATTTATATGTAGTTGCAAATGCTAATAAAATTCAGATTAACTTAAATACAGTCAAAATTATTTGTTTGTGGTAATTCAGGTGCATGAGATAACATTGTTAGTTAAAATGTATATACGAGAGGAATAATTCAATTAGGAATTAGGCTATAAAGACTCAAATGCACCACTCTCTTGCATATCTTCGATTGTATCTAGTTCATCATATCTACTTGATTCGTCAGCATTAATGTCATTACCATCCATTAAGGCATCATCCAAAGGATTTCTGGTATTAAGAATGTCTTTAATTTGACTATTAGCTCCCTTAGGATCCAAATCCATAGCCCAACTAAAATAAATCATTGCCTGAGGCACGTTGCCAAGCTTCTTATGAACTCGTCCCAGTAGATAATAAATCATTGACTCTTTGGGAGCTAGTTGTCGAACTTCCTCAAGCTCTTTTAAAGCTTCATTATGACGTTCGAGTAGCACTAAAACAGATGCGCGGTGGTATTTGCATCTAGGATTACGTGGAGAAAGACCACACGCCTGGTCTAAACAAGCCAATGCGCCATCGCGACCATCAATACGTCCCAATTTAGCCCGAACTGCTCCTAAGTTGGTTAATAAAACCGTCGAAGGGAAGATATTCACAGCTTTCAGTAAATGTATTTCAGAGAAGGAATATTTTTCTTGTTTGAAATAAACATTGCTTATACCGAACCAGGCATTATAGTGTCTATGATTGAGGCGGATAGCGTTTCTATAAGCAGTCAATGCTTTGTCCAAATCTTCCATTGCCATGTATTCGTGGCCAAGAAGAGTATATGCATACGTGAAACGAGGATTAACCTAAAACACAAGGAAGGACTTTTCATTATCACATAAGTCTATTAGTTAAAAACATTTATTTCCATCGTAGAGACGTTCTAAACATTTTATCAATCCACAGACCGTTGGGCGTTGATATCACCCAGACATTATTCATTTCTTCCAGTTATCATCCTTTGATCAGTTCTATATAGAGTTTGATTAAAGTTTAATATATTTGCTTGCTTTGATTTAATTGCACCATGTATGCATCGAAATACTTTCTATTGATTATATATTTCAGCTGACTTGTTACTAATAAGTTTGCAGACTGTTGAACAAATCTTAAATAATTTCGCAAGAGCTCCTTTGAAATTTGCACGCGTATTTGTGAAACGTCAGATGTACATATTAGAGGAAATACAATAAACAAAATACGAAGTTCAAATGAAGGCAACATATATCGAATTTGACTGTATTGTATAACAAATAGACCTACTTGTAGCGCTCGCTTGAAGTATTTAATAGCGATATCGTGCTCCCTTTGTAAAGAGAAACAGTTTCCGGCAGCGCACCAAGGTTCTGCAGCATTGCGATCTAATTCCAAGAGATCACCAGCTAATGCCGACAAGCTGATATCTTTAGCCAATTGCCACAATGTAGTTGAATACATGTCCATACCACGCAGTTGCCACGGTTCCAACTGACGTAACTCACAGAAGTGGCGCGACGCGGATTGATAATCAGCTAATTCAATATGGACACGAGCTACCCAGCTAAGGACTAGGCCACTATCGAGAAATAGGAAATTCACAGAAATTTCAGAAACAAATTTTCATAAAAAGAAGTTATGATAATAAAAAGATCTCAACATACATACATACCTATAATATTGCGTAGGAGACAAACAATCCAAGGCGTTTAGGGCTTCGTTGCATTCGAATGCGCTTAACTTACAATAGGCATTTCCTAAATCTTGCATCAGTTGAAGATACGATTCGAGAGATTGTCGTCTTATATCATAGGGACTGTTAACAATTTGATTCTTCACAAATGTAGAATTTACAATAGGATTTGAAGACTTGGGCAGAGAATTAGAAGACTGCAAGATTGTATCCTTTTGCGGCTGTGAAATAATAAGAAAATATTGAGTAATTTAAGAGATCCATGCAACACATACAGTAAGTAAATGCTAAGTAAGTCCTAAACTGAGGCCATAACTAAACTCGGCATTAATTATGCCGAAATTTACAAGCAAAAGTCATTGGTCATATTTACTTGCTAGTACATAATATGATAAAAAGATTTACTTTGTGAAGAAAATATTTATTTCATTAGCTGATATCATATACGTACTAGGAATATACTTATTCTATTATTGCTAACCTCATCATCCTTGATATTAGATTTGCCTCTTTTTTGGGCAGCTGCTCTGGCAGCTTGAGCCCTGGTTCTCGGTCCACTTGCAGAAAACATCCCACCTGCCTCACGTATGGCAACAGGTGAAGAAGAGTTCGTATTCTCTTTAGCGCTTAGAAGACGAGAGGAATTGGAATGAGATGATGACTGAATTGAAAAAGTTAAAATCTAAGATGGCGCAAATCAAACTACACAGAATTCATTTTTTAGGATTATTTAATTAAATCAGTGCTCTAGAAAGTGTCATTACTTACGTGAGTAAAAGTATAAGCTGGTGGAGTAAAAAATACAGAGGTTGGAGGAGGTGATTCTTCATCACTGTTTATTAAGGCGTTCGGAGAGGTATTTACAAGATTGGAGCTATTTCCATGACCATATGTGAGAGGCGTGCTTTGACTGGGATTAGAAAGGGGGGAGGAGCGATGACTACTTCTCAAAACTGGTGGATCTGAGCGATTGCTAGCACCTGGTTGCAAAACTCCTAAACGGGATCAATTAGTAGAAATAAATAATTAAGCAGACAGTAGTTGCAAAAACAAACGAATTGAATAAATGCAATTAGTAGATGATTATTGGAATTAATCTTCAAATAAATAAAATTCATTGATTTTTAAATGACAAAGTAATAATCGTATACTGAACAGGTGTGCCAGTAAGTATGAGATCTACCAATTAGTATTTTGAATAACACTTAAAACGACTTCTATTTCCAAACAGGGGCTATTATATTGCAGGTATAGTCGAGTGGGTCGATTTAGTAAGAAAGAATGACCATTTGATTGGTTACAAAACAACAAAATCTTCATATTTTACTCTAAGGTTAGCATTTTTTTCTAAAGATACAATTGACCTAATATGTAGCTATATCAGATATCTTCCTTACTTCTTCTAATTTACAAACATTTTAATATGATATTCTTTCTCCTTGACAAGTAAATTGAAAATCGTACATTGCAATATTTGCTTCATCAGTGTTCTGTTCTATTGAAGGTTACGGCTTTATGGAAGTTTGATTGTGAAATCAGAAATATAATGTAAATAGTTAAGGGATCAGAGTTCACTTATCGATCAATGTTATGAATAATCTCGACAGATTCTTGTCAGAAAATTTCATTTTTTGTTATATTTAATCGTTTACGTTTAAGCTAGAAAATTTGATTCATTTCTCAATCATCCAAAGAGGGTGGTTTATTGACAGAAATAGATAGGAATATCCAACAGATATGTCAATCAAGAAAAATACAACCGAAAGAGATGATGTTTAGCGGGTTGTAGATAAATAAATGCTTAATTTCCGATAGATTTCAAGCAAGAGACATAGACCTGAAGGTGATATTCATTATGATCATTATAAGTACTATGTGGTAGCTATATAATTTCTCTGCGATACACAACACAGAGCGTGCTGAACCAAATTCAGATAAATTTGATTTAGTCTGCGTATGTTTCGATTTGATTTGATCGATCAGATAGAAATGTAGAGGAACGAGCAATAATATTCTATCCATATTACATTTGCTTATCTATAATAGATTAAGCAAAAGTTGAAAATTAGCAAGCTGAAAGTTATTATGTACATTAGATTTAAAAGCTAACCTGACGCAGTGTTTCCAGATCGTCTTAAACTTGAATTGGTATCCAGTCTGGAGTGGTGCCTCTCTTTATTAAGTTTAGTGGGTGATACATTAACCAGATTATTTCTGCCACGCATTCTCTTTGTTACCAAATCGCTCATAATATTCTCCTGAGTAACCGGAGAGTTAATGGGACAACGGACTGATGTAAAAACCTATATTAGAAATTCTACGTATGTACTTCAAGAGAAATTACTACATTACAAAATATTGCAAATGATATATTTACATTATTATGTTAATATCATGCTATGGACTAAAATTATTTTAATAGTTAACATAATTATAATTATCCTAAGTAAAAATATTGCAGAACATTTTGAAAATATATTGCTATCTATCCTCAAAATAATAAGTACATTACCTACTCTAGCACAGTGAAAGTAAAGAGAGGTTTCAGCCTCTTCATTTTTAATGAACAGTATTAAATATTTATGAATTAATAAGGCTTACTGGTACAGATGCGAACATAGGACTTTGGTGGCTAACACATAGCTGACCAAAAGATGCATTCATTTGCGAAGTGGTAGAGTCAACATCCAGAGGCAACATGAATCTACCAGTTTTCTTTTTCGTTCTTAGAACTTTCGGAGCCGTGAGACATATGGGGACGTGACCTTTAAATTCTGGTGTCAGTTGATCACCAGAATCATTAGGAGAACTTTTCAATAAAGAAAATGTTTCACTAATAGAGCAAGTTGTGCTGTTAAAACTTGTGAAAGACGAGGCTAAAAGTACAATATGTAATCTCGATTCATTTTTCGTTTTACTATTATTACATTCTTTTATAAACCGTGTTGTTAAATTGTTTTTTTTCCTGAAGTTATTTATCAATGACATATCAAATAACTACATATTGTCCGCAGAAATAAGTTTATTCACACGAACAGAAAATACGAGGATTTGATAGATTTGAGTTGGGATTTACAGATAACAAATAATGATATAAATATTAACTAGGTTCATAAGGAGCAATTACAAAATTTAATTTAAATTTAAATTGTGAAATAGGTGAATCATTCATTATATGCAAATAAACTTGTCTATTAGGAAGATTGACAGGAGATCACCTCATTCATAATCTCTATTTAATTAGCTACTTCGTGTTTTTGTCATCTCAACCATATTAATAAAATTAAGAATTTATTTGCTGCTATATAAATTTGATAAGTTATAAGTAAGTACAGTCTAAGCAGAATAATAATTCTTTTACCAGCAAAATTAAAATATTATTCTTACCAGTTAAATCCGATTGAAATGATGTCTCCTTGAGACTGGGATTTAGGTTCTCTCTAATTGTAATCGTATCTTGATTATCATCATTGTTTTGACCACATGGTTTAAATAGATTCTGTGGGGCACATTGAGTATTTGTTGATGTAGTTGCAACTGTCAGGGTTGGAGTGGATATTTGCATTCCATCAGGACATTGAAAGATAGATATTGGAGAAACTGACTCGCCCATATCACACAAATGCTCAAATGCACTCCACATTAATGGATTAATACTAAGACATTTCTTATAACATTCAGAGGCCTTTTTTAATCTATCAGTGAACCTGTAAATGTCCCCAAGAAGCAAGAGAGCATAACAAGCTTGGTCTCCATACTCACTAGCTATGTCATTGACTGATTTTGAATTGCAAAGAGGTCCAACTAAAACAATTTCAGCTTCAGATGACAATCCAATATCCCAACAACACCTTGCTAATAAATACCTACAATAAAATATGGATGTACATAGTTATAGAAATATTTCTGAATAATACACATATATGCTGTAAAGGATAAAATTATTAAAATATACAGATAAGATAGAACATTGGGATATAGGACATACTTAAACTTATTGTGAATTGCCTGTAAATATACATTAGAAATTAGATATGTTATTTTGCTAAAACATGAAATTAGGGTCAAATGGACCAACAAAAAATTATTGTAGAAGATATATAATATTAAATAATTGGAACTGATCAATAATAATCATAAAAAAGAACTGACAGGCAAAAATGAACATTTTTTACAAATGAGCATAAAATTGGAATGGAATGGTGGGCATAACCAAAATTTGATAACTAATTGGATCATTGATTGGTTTTAAAATCCTTGAAGTTGATAGGTTTGGATGCAAAAATACATCTGTTTTATGATTACAAATGAATACATGTTAAGCATGGGGAACAAGTGAACTTGTACCCAGAACTCATACCCATGATGAAATATTAATATCGAACATGTCAATGTGTATAGTTAATTGTGATTTTATTACATACCTTATTGATAGTCCACACATTAGCTGAAAATGTATTAGTTAAAACAAATAAATTTAAATGGTTTTGGTTTTGGTTTATAAATAGCACTATATATAATTAACATAATATGGGTACAAGTTCTCTTGGGTATGAGTTCACCCTAATTCTAAGTATGTATATTAGTAGAGTGAATTTTGTTAATAATATAACTTTTCTAGTTAATACTTAAGACTTTAAATAAAAATGACATTTTAACCATAACTGCAATTTTGGAATTGAGAGTAGTTATGACGTCCAGTCGGCATAATTTTTTAAAGCTGGGGTAAAATTACAAAATGAATTGAAAATTATGGCCTAGCGCATAGAGATCTTATAGCATATAGGGTATAAAGTCTGTAAAATCACAGCATCATGAGAGGAATGTTAATGCATTGGCGCATTAAAACAGTAAATATCTACATGATCAAATTGCATGACAATTAATTGCAAGGGTCTTATTGACCGGTTTGAAAACTATATACCTAAGTACAACATATTAAAAAATGAATGCATCAAGTTAGACTAAATATTTTGAGTTTTAATTTGCAGTGTAATATGTAAGTAAAATAGTTGATGTATCTACTAAATAAAATTTATGGCTTGCTATATGAATATAAGAATTAGTCATAACCTAGATAAACCTGTACCTCTATATACTATATACATTGATGTCCATGGTAATCTCAGCTATCCCATCATGGAATATTTATAATCAGGCTTGATAATTAGTGTACAATATTAATTAGCAACAAATTGATATAATAAGACTAATCTCAGGTTATTTTACTTGTTCCCAAGTAGAATATACATTACAATTATGTATTAATAAATTATATTTTGAGGTTTTATCATAAATTAAAATCATAGTGTTATGGCATGAAAATAAAATAATGAACACAGATTTTACCTGCATTTAGATGTAAAACACCCTTTAGTTTTTAAAAGAGTATGTGCCTGCTTTGGCCTTCCCTGTCTATAAAAACATGTTGCTAAAATGTATAAACTTTCATCACATTTAGTTTCAGCATATAATCTTTCTGCCGCAAATAAGGCATTTTCGTAGTCATAATGATGTAATGAAGCCCATATATGCAATACAATCGGATCTGAAAAATGACTAAAATCTTTAATCATTTTAATTGATTCAAAATTTTAATAACGAAACCGTAGTCTTATTATAATTACTTGTTAAAAACATTGATCCACTATGAATCTCAAATGAAAATATCTCAAGTTCAAAAAGCTTGAAAAAATGTATATCTTATATAGAATTTGCAAAATGTTATAATTAAATTACCGGCCAATAAAGTGTATGAATAAAACGAAGCAAAATGCGAGTAGGATTTGCTCCTAAGTACAAGCAAAAGTGCTAA
This sequence comes from Monocelis spectator, assembly GCA_036784945.1. Lineage (NCBI taxonomy): Eukaryota > Metazoa > Platyhelminthes > Proseriata > Monocelididae > Monocelis > Monocelis spectator. The sequence continues at coordinate 1,054 of JAYMFX010155543.1, read as the reverse complement.
GGGTTTTATTACAAAGTAGAAACAATGTTTTACTTAAAAATGAACATAATATACTAATATTAAAAGATGTTTTACTACAATAATAACTGCGCGATTTTATAAATAAATTTATAATCTTGAGATTCAATTGACCGTTAAAGTAAATCTGAAGATTCAACTTCTGAGGAAATTATAACCGTTGAACATGATTCAAACTGTAGAAGAATAACTACTCAATGTTGTAACTATCGTATGATTGTATATGTATGTTCGTATTCATGTTTTCTATACTATCTGCGGATCTGTCTAAATCATTTATTATACTTATTTTCAGATCCGTCATTGTTGCTAATCATTAAACTATTTGCCAACAATTTGGACTTTTCTGTAATAACTATCGCCATATTTAATTATAATATGCACATGATTGATTGGAACATTTTATGATTGGAACATAAATGATTTACGTATTTTCTTATTTTAAAAAGGAGATGGAGGCCTTTGACAGCAATAATAAAACAGCAATGACAATAATAAAGCAAAAAGCGTGATGCTGTAGGTTATATTTTATTTCAAATTTTCTCAGTTCAACTGCCTATTCATAAAATTATGTGCAGATAGAGTGAGATGTGGGCATTATATAGTCGATTCAGTCAATTGATGATCGATTTTACAGATTGCGTAACTCTATGTCACTATAGTGACATATCACTAGAGTGACATGACAATGAATCATTCGAAGACATTTGCAACCTATTAAAATAAAAAGAATTTTTTTAAATAGTAGTAAATTTAAAATGCAAGGTGCCTTTCTAAATGTAAACAATTCTGCTAAAGAGGATAAAAATATTGAATATGGCCAGCGATGGCAATTTTTTAATTTGACTAACTGTAGATAAGTCAAACTTAAAAATGACGACGACCTGTTAAGATATTACCAATTATAAATAATAATAGAAAGAACTCATTGGATATTGTATTTATCAGTGATGCCTTAAAAAATTGTAAATACATACATTATCCTCCAATTTATTTCGATTAATATTCAACCATGATGATTTATTTTGTATTTTAG
>JAYMFX010155432.1:0-11850 GCA_036784945.1 Monocelis spectator | reverse complement strand
CTTAGAAGTCATCTCGACACAATCTTAGAAGTCATCTCCAACACAATCTTAGGAGTCATCTCCACACAATCTTAGGATTCATCTCGACACAATCTTAGAAGTCATCTCCACAAAGTCTTAGGAGTCATCTCCTCACAATCTTAGAAGTCATCTCGACACAATCTTAGGAGTCATCTCGACACAATCTTAGAAGTCATCTCCAACACAATCTTATGAGTCATCTCCACACAATCTTAGGAGTCATCTCGACACAATCTTAGGAGTCATCTCCCCAAAGTCTTAGGAGTCATCTCCACACAATCTTAGGAGTCATTTCCACACAATCTTAGAAGTCATCTCCACACAATCTTAGGAGTCATCTCCACAAAGTCTTAAAGTCACCTCTCCATTAATCAACCTTCCAGATGAAATACCAATCGAAAACTTCAACGCAAGAAGGACCTCTTTAAAACAACCCACAGCTTGCATCACCTCATCCTTTCTCTCCTTCCCAGGTTTCTGAGATTTAATCAACTCTATAAAGTGCGCTAGACTTTCTTTCATAAAACAACTATTTTAATCAATGAGCTTTACTAACATTACTGAAATTCTACTTGATCAAGAGGATAAGGATTTTTTTACCTGGTTTTTGAATCAATTTCGACAAGATCAGAAAATGTTTTCATAGACTGGATGGAGCACAATGGAAAGGCGATACCGAATTCCGTAACCAAATTAGATCCCAGTTCAACTGGATCAAATAGAAGCATACTCGGAGTGATTACCAGAACTCCGGGAACAGAAACCCAACTCTAATTATAAATTAATAAACACCCGCTGTAATGATCCAATGAAAATTGAATTTATTGAAATATAGTTAAATAGTTAATAGTTAAATATAAGAAATTAGATAACTAATAATTTTGTTTTACTTCGAAATGATCAAGGATGGATCTTTGCACATCAAGTTTAACTAATTTCTTTTCAATCACTTCTTCCTCCTCTTCGTTTAACATCTCACAACTACCTTGATCATACGAATTCATCCTGAAGAAGGTTGATTGACCGACCGTATTAGTGGGAATCTTTAAAGAAAGCTTTTCATTGGAAGGCTGTAAATTTTGAAAAAACATTTTTAATTAATCAGTTAATGCGAAACGATTTAGTTAACATCCAATTATATTTTCTGAACAATTGATCGATACACAAGTAAGTTGACATTCTAACGGTGAGTTTATAATTTGCAAATCGAGAGGAGTGCAAATTGGATACTAAATTTCCATAGAATTTGAGGGTTACTCAACTTACGTTCGTTTAAATTTCAACTATAGTGCAATAATGTTGATTATCAGATGTCATGAACAAACATTACATTATAGCATGACATTTCGCACGAATCCGAAAACACACCGGTAACATAAATCAGAAGAGATTGAACAACTGGAACACTGTATCAGAATACTTGGAAAATCAGCTCAATATCACACGCTTAGTACATAATGCGGTGAAAACTAAGAACTTCCACAAAGTTTTTAGAAAATGAAATAAAAACGAAGCTCCTATCTGATTTAGATTTTTAAACTGATTATTATCGATTAGAGAACATAATACTCAATATTGTGGTTGTATTGAAAGAACAACTAGCATAATAGACATTGTAGTACCAGGTGACTCAAAAGAGGAAAAAAGTCTGAAGCACTTGGACAAATAAACCACATAAACTCAGAAAATAGGTCGAGACTGTAGGTCTTACTATATCCAGAAGGAAGCTAAAACCTATGTATAAGAATACTTGCTTTGAAATATTGCATTATTCAACTATACTTATATTTTCTATTATTTTAGCCATTATAATAACAGACCTATTTTATGATTTTACATAATTTTATTTATTTATGCATACAAATTACATACATAGAGTATGTAATTTGTATGCATAAATAAACACTCCTTACTATTTCTTTAAATTGCAAAGAAAAGTAAACACAAATCCAGAATGTATGTACAAAATATGTTCCTTACATTGACTGGTATTAAAATAATTTGACCAGGCTTAAGATTTTTGGTTGCACTATTCTTCAAATTGTTGACATCTGCTAATTCTTTGACAGTCACATTAAATTTAAGAGAAATTGTTTTCAATGTGTCACCTTGTATCACCTGAAATATTTTATAAAATTTATCATATGTATTCATTAAAAACTCAGATGATAGTGACATGAAATTAGTTTAAAGCCAAATAGAACATCAATTTAATTAAACATTCATCAGGACATGTTTGGTTTGACAATGGTAGAGCAATCTTTTGTCACCAATATCAATAAGATAAAAACAATGTTTGACATTTATAGTAAATAATAGGTACATTTTAAGATTACCTGATAATTTTCTGTATTTAGCTGCAAGTGAGTCCAATCCATATCTTAACATATTAATATACAAAATCAAAGTAATATATACATAAATTACAAAAATATATACTTAAGCTTTTATAAGATTTTTATTATTGACTTCTTAACAAGGGTCAATTCAAAGACTATACACAGTCGAGTCTATATGCTTGGCCACCAATCATAATTTTGGAATGGCATTGACAATTTGTACTCCGTCAAGTTGTAACTTGAGTTTGATCTTTGTAACTTGAGTTTGAACTTTAGTCTCAATTAGCAAAGAAATTTGATTTATTGCTAATTGTAGAGGAAATGTATTATTTATTAAGAAATTTTGTTAGTTTTTAACCAACCTGAATTTTGATTTTAAAAACCTCAAGCATGAATATATATTATATTAGAAAACTAACAAAACATATTTGAGGTATGCTTATCATTATTAAAGAAAATAGTGTTATAGTAAATTAAATATACATAATTAGGATTTTAAATTCCTTCAACTTTTCAATATGTAAATAGATAAATGATAATTAGATTGGTCAATACTATATTAGATTAATACAAACCAATAAATCAAAATTCTAAAACTAAAAATCAAAATTAAGTTTGGAAAATATTTTATTTAAAAGACTAACCTTTTTATTTATGAAAAATAACCGGGTAAAATTTACGTCCTCATTAGTTATATCCCGCTATTAAAATAGATATAATTGTAATTTAGAAAAACAATTAATTTGATTGAAATATAATAGAAACCACTGAGAATAAATCTTAAAAAGTGAGGCTTTAGCTTACTAAACTAATTAACTCATTTCTAAGCGAGTATACTAAACAAGGAAACAGTGTACTCTCCGGCTAAATCAATGGAAATCGGTTTAACTGAATGTTGAGTGCCGTTCTAGAATATGTCACCCTTAAGACTATAATTAAACTCAGCCAGATTTATTACCAATTGAAATACTGCCGTTTCATTTCATTATTTCAATAATAATTTGTGGTTAAATACTTTCTTAAAAAATCCTCCGACATTTCGGGATCCCTGTCTTTAATTTGAGAACTCTTATATACAATACAATACGATTTGTGAAGTTCACTTTAAAGTTCTGCATTTTAATCGTCACATTCATTTTTAACTCCATCTGCATTCAGCATAATTTACTTTTACCTTAAAAATTAGCTCATTTAAATTTTACGATTACAAAAACTGCCTTTAAGCCGCCCAGACTGCTATTTGGTAGATGAACTATTTACTTATTCATATGTAATCTAGATTTCCAGGTCAATTAAAAAAATATTATCGCGGATAATATCTAAATTTACCGATTAATAAAATAGCATCTGTAGTGTTTTAGATACTTATGACATTATGAAAAACAAACTCTGGAAAAAACTGCATGATAAAATTAATTTCAATGGTCGAAACAAACTTTGCCAAAAAGGTAATTCATCAGTGTTGAATACTTTATTGAAATTAACACATAGACAATAATCTAAGACCAATACTAATACTGGTCTATTTTCTATTAAGATAATTAAGAATAAGCTAAACTATAAAATAACATTATATTTTTTAAATTATTACTGTCACAGCAATCTGAAGCTAATAAAGCTTATTACTATATTTTTCTTACAAAAAATATAAAAGACATTAGAAATTATAATCCTGCAATGAGCACTAATTATTATAGTTTGATAAGCACATAAATTTGGCAATTATGTGAAAACTATTGCGAAATAGTAATTCGAAAAAACTGTTCTAAACAAGGTATTGTTTTGAAATATAGCCTAGAAGGTACAGCAGTTAATCGTGTCCTAGTGAAATGAACTAAGTATAGGCGATACCCAAGCCGAATTGGAAGCCAGGGTTTATAGAGTCACAGGCTTGCGCACGCATTGGAAAGCAATAGTTCAATTCGAAGCGAGCAACACCGGCAAATTGAAAGGCGATGCCTGCCCCGGCGGACAACCGTGTGGTTCGGGTCAATGTGTCCAATAAGCTTTCATTCGATGTTGAACCCGATAGAATACCTTTGTCTGAGGCATTACCAGCTTGTAGGAATCCATGAATTCGAAATAAATTTGCAAATCCTTCTCTAGAGAGATATGGCAAAGGGCTATAAATATGAAAGCATGATAAAAAATAACTACTCGCCCCAGTCGGACAAGAATCGTCTGTCGAAGGACCAAGAGAACCAATTTTAAAACCACGCATATCTAAAGGCCCACCGATGAAATATTTATCAATTATGTTCATCTAAAATATAAACCAACAAGAGGACTGAAATTTTAGCTTAATATTAAATGATAGATATTTGTTGTTCTAACTAAAACTTTTGCAACCTTTTACCATTTTAATTTGCTTCCCAAATAAACCATCTATCTATCTATGCTCAGTTTATTTATATCTACATACATATCTATAATTTCATTAATAGTAAGGGGTTTTTTCTACCTCTATAATGAAAACGATACATCGATGGTTAATCGTGCCAGCAGTACGCTCTTATTCATCATGAACGTCAAGCAATCGTTGCTCCTATACAATAAGTCTTTCTGCATATTCAAGGTGTTTAGTAGGAGCTTCGACCTAATTTGACGTTCATGATTTTAAACATTGGCTGCGATGGTAACCCAAAACCATCGAAATACGCATCTTCATTATCTTGTGAGAATGATGTTGTTGAGCCTAATAGAACAACACGATGCAATGCAAACTTACTCTGCCATCTTTATGAAAAGTGTGCACAAGTCCCGTTGAAAGACAACCTTCCAATGTAATTCCTAGGGGCAGAGGAAAGGACTTTTTCAAAATTAATTCTTGAGCAACATGGAATGCATCGCCTTCGTTTTTATAAAGTCCGGCGCCCGCGATTTCGTGTCTCAGTCTTAAATAATTACCATCTGAGGGTAAGATCACATTGTCTCGAGAATCAATTTCATAAGAGTGACTCAGAGCCAATTTGATTGAATGTCCACTGTGCTCTCGAATCGATAAAGGTGTAGTTAAATCTGTAATAGTTGAATGATAAAATTACACTGTTTCATAACTGGTAAAGAATTATATAGCTGTGAATTATTAGATCCAAATTCATTTAAATAGACATCACTGTTGTAACACAGTCAGATATGACTATCAGACAAACCATAATAAAACATCCATATTACTGCCAATAAATTATCATAGAAGTAAACTTACTCGAAGTAGAAACTGCTCGCCAAATATCCTCCAGTTTCACTTGATTCATGCCATTAAAATAGGGAAATTGTACAAGGGTGTAGACACCACTGGATTTGTCCAGGAATTTACTCATCGTACGTTCTGAGTGCTCGTCGTAGCCCCCGAGACTCATTTTAATGCGAGTATTAGTAGGCAGGGGCTTGGATACGCTCACAAATCTTTAAAACCAAATTTAGAATGAAGAATTATTTGAACATATGGAGTAACATTTAAAATTAAGATTGCAATAAGAAATAAACCCAGACACAGGGTCTCATAAATCATCCAATTTCTTGATGTAAGTCAAGGACCCTAAATGGAAATGAAAAATCCATCCGCCTTAAAAGAAAGTCATGCAAGAAGTTTTAAAAGTGCGTCGAATGTGAACCATAGAGATATGCAGTGTTAGCAACTACACCAGCATTGACAAAATGGATCTATGAACAGGAGTGAGGATGAATTTGACCATTCTTAATGAAATCGAACTGATGCTGTTTAAAACTTTAAATTGAATGATTTCTGTGATTAATAAACTATTGGATGTCAATATGAATTTTAAGAGCTGTTCCGGTAAAAAGAATAAAAATGATAATAAACTAAGAAACAGTTTATTGTTATACCTTTTATGATGTCCTTTTAAACCATTCTGAAAATCCACCTCTAATTTTTCTGCTTTACCAAAAATGTTTGGTATGGAGCCGCTGAGAACAAGATTAATGTTATTGTTCATATCACACATACTGGATGCTGATGCATTGATAAAGTTTTTCTCTTTAGTAAGGAAGACAACATCATAGAGAGATCGATGGTATCCATCACCAGGACCTTTAGCAATATCAATCACTACACCAACATCTTTGAAAACTCCAAGTTCCAAAAGGCGCTGCTTAATTTCTGCAGAGCAATTCAAAAGGTCATGGAATGTTGTCACATTCTGGAGCTCTGTGCACTAAAATGAAATAACATAAATATGCTATAATATATAAAGAGGTGGTACATACTAACATACATAATGACTAATTATCCACTGGTTTAAATGATTTTATTCAAATAAACAATGCATGCACATATATACAAAATACAGATAGAAATAAAATAAATGTTTCAAAAGAACTTACATGACTTTTTATAAACTCTGAGTCAGAAATTTTCAATCCATCAATATGAACATTCTGGACAAATGCTGCTAATTGATCTAAATTCACATTGATTGTATTAGTATCTTTTTCCATTGTTTCCCTTCAGAATAAAATAATAACAAATTGATTCAACCATACATACAAAGAAATTGGTTAATATCAAAGTAATTTATTGAGTTGGAAAGAAACTGAATAAAAGATCCTTCCAAATTTTGTACAAACTACATAAATTATAAAACATGAAGACTAAATATTTTATGCATTCACAAAAAATGTGTAAACAATGACCATGAAGAAGTCATAAGTTTTTATTTTATTTTCAATCATTATCACATAAAAGACTTAATTAATTATTGAACAGTATCAATTGAAATGTCAAATTTTAAAAGCAAATAATATAAAGTAACTCTTGAATTAGGAAATAATCCTTTACTATACCAACATATGCATTCACATATTAGTAATAAAGCCAGGAATGTAAAACATAATTGCTTCTCAAATATTTAAGTAAAAATATCAAAATCATCAACCAACTTTATAAATATAAGGACTTTTCTTTAACTTTTTTATATAATCTGAATATAATCCATAAAAAAGTTATGAAACAATACATAAAATCTGTGGACTGTGGCTATATGGTTTTAGAATTTTGGCCATTTTTATTATTTAATTTTTTAAGAACCAATTCAGACAACTAATAAAGGCAATCCATATCACTATTGAGAAATAATCCTTAATAGAGCTTAAAAGTACTTTAAGTCTAGAAAAGAAAGTTTGGGCCATAAACAAGGCTATGCCAAAGCACATAACATTGCATCAGGTTTTGATTAATATGTATTGACATTGTGTATGAAAAGCAGGCATTTTTTGAATATTAACAAACTGCAATTCATTCATGACTATTTAAAAACATTTTCAAACAAAATTCACACATGTTGTTCATTACATAAGGAATTTGTTTCTAGTTTAATCGAAAATTGATGTATTGAATATACTATAATAATTTACAATAAAAAATATTAATTCTAATTATATTAATACATTCATTTTTTGAAGAGCTTATAAGGAAATAAACTATGATATTAACTTCATTCATAAAACAAACACATGCATGAATATGTAAGAACAATTACCCTTATTTTTCGTCCCATATTTTATAGTTTAAATAATCCACTACATGTCCACTACATAAATAGATTATCCTTTGAAAATACGTTTAGTTCAATTAAATACAATTTTATTATCAAACCTGCCAATCAGAGACAGCTACCAACAAAAATATTTTATATAACGCGCTTTTAAGATACTAGAAAAACAATTTATTAAAAGAAAGTTGAAAGGAATAAATTGAAGCCACATTATTTTTCAAATTACATTACGAAGTTGCATTAAAAATTCGACGAGTGTTTCAATTAATCCAGCAAATATTCTTATCAGAAAATAACACCAAAGCCAAATCAACACAAAATAATTATAAATAATAGAGACTTCTATTATCGACTACATACACTTGATGGAGCCCTGCGATGTAAAAGCACCAAAATATAACGACTTCAGGAGCTCGTTTCCAATTAATCATCCGTATATCATATCACCGGGACACATAAAATAATTTAGCCTACTGGTAAAAGCGAGTGGTCATGTTTATTTTTACCACTGCGAAACCTATTAGAATATAGAATATAAAATATATCAAGCTATAATTTTAAGATGTAAACTTTATCATGGTCAGAGATGGATACTTTGACTTTGATAGATATATCTATCGCAGGTATAACTATGTTCTACTATATGTCTTTAAATTATACTCTTTAAATTGAAGTACAATTTTAGCATATTTACTTTACTATTGCGTGATGATAAGAACTACAAAAACTTCTTTTAAAGCAAACGAAAACGTCTAAAAATCACCTTTAAAAAAACTTATGATCTTAAAGTTCTCACAGTTAAATTTTTATTTTATTCATTAAAATTGATTATTCGGAGGCATATATATGTACATCCACCTGCTGCATCATGTTTTAACCCGTATCGATAGACAATATGAATACTTATATGATAAAATAAATGTTTTAAAATATTAAATTAAACATTGTTTCTTGACCCATACTATATTTTTGTCTAATATAGGTATATAATATGTTAAGATATCCAAGATAGTGTATAATAACACTTTCACAATTTATATAATATGTATTCATAAAGTTATTCATTGTAATTCATGCATTTGTGGTGTACCCCCCCAAAATATAGATACCTACTATAGGAGAAATGAAACTTTTGATGAATTCAAATTTTCGTTTAAGATTTTATTTTATTTTTTTGTGTTTGTATTATTTTTTATTTAACCTCCAAAATAGATATAGCTGTATAGGTATATTGTATGTACTATAATATCTATTTTTGAGGTTTTCACACCACCACAAATAAATGGATTTAAGTCAAGAGATGAAGTGATGTCAGGAAGTTAAAAGTGGCCTGATGCTCTTAATCGATATAACGGACGATTTTGTTTAAGATGTGATTTTTGTTTTTATAGGCATATCCCAAAAAAGTCTTTATGACTATTGACAATTTTCTAGAGATTCGTGGAATTTGACGCCATATATACGATATGGCCAAATCTTTTTAGTTGAATTGATTTTTTTAACTCGGTTTTTATAATGATTAAAAATAATAAAATTACCTACCAGCGTTGATTAATTAGATGTTTATAACAGAAGATGTCATAATTAACCTTATGGATTACCATAAGGTTTATGATAAATATAGGATACTTCAGGATAAATATATTTGACAAAGGCCAATTATTTATTAAAGTGCAATAATAAATAATAGTCAGGATTTGTACACACTACTTAACTCATCAAGTAGTATTGATCTCGATATCTACAAGCGTAGATTAATTAGATGTTTTATAACTGGAGTAATCCAAGGTTTATGACATCTTCTGCACTTAAGTTTCAATATCGAAAGAGTCATTGTAGATTGAGAGCAGCTAATCTAGTCGCCATGATTGTAAATTTGATCTTCTCAGGTCAAGGACTTCAACTGTATGGTAAAAAACAGCGATTTTATCCTGGGATTTCTATGAGGTTATTATTATTTCTATGAGGATCCGATTTATATACCCTTTCAAAACACAAATTTAAAATAACGTTTACTGAAAGATATTTATAAACAGAACGCACTACATAAATGATAAGCAAAAAGATCACGAGAGAGCATACATTATAGAAGACTAAAGTATAGCATTGAGAACATTCTTGAAATTCGACAAATTGTTTAAAATATTCAATGTCCATTTTAGGATTTTATAATTTTCTCTCATCTAAAAAAACAGTTGATTTTCATATAACCTCATTAAACGACAATACATTTTAGAGAAATATCCATCCAGGTATGTTAATACACGTGTCGCCAGATATCTTATACAATAAGGTCACGCTCATAATTATGGTCTAGTTGTTATTTAAGCAATTACGATTTTTCTTTCCTTCAATTTATTATAATGCGGTACCTCTAATCATTCCAATATCCTCTCGGGACAACCATTTTTCACTTGGGAACGATATACAATTAAATTTGTCAAAATTTAGTTCTTGGATTATTTAAAAATCAACTCTTTTGATTAAAATTTACGAAATAAAATTCAAGTATATAAATTCAACAGTTGACCATATAAGGAATAAAAATGATTACACGATTACTCGAAATGCATTTCGTCCGAACTAGCGATGGATTGAAGCAATTGGTCCGAGTTGGTTTTGCCTGAACAGTCTTTGAACTTGGTTAAATTAAAGGATAACCGAGCGATTCCATTCGTCAATAAATATTTAAATTGAAATGTAATCCATTTATTATACGAATATAGAGTGGCAGTCTAAATGAGATTGTGGAGACCATATAGAAGTCATTTTAAAGTTTTTTTGTATTTATTTATATCTCACGAAAATATTAAAGCATTTAATTTTGTCTCTTGCAAATAAATAATCAATTCATTTTATGTTTTCAACAATCAATTTAGCATTGACCATCTTAACACACTTTCCAGTCTACATCGTTTATTATGAAAATTTGATTAAATCTCAATTAAGTAATTTGTTTTATTTTTATTACTTTCAGGAGGCCTTGGCTATAGTCAAACTCTCAGCAGTTCTGTTGCTAATACTTTGCAATTGCTACAGGATCTTGGATACGATGAGTTCAGTCATTGTTTTTCTCAGAGCTGTTGATCGTATGTTTGATATCTTAAATATACGTATAGTCCTCAACCAAATGGTTTCAAGTCGGCCATTACTATATATAGAGAGAAAACATTCATGAGATCAAGAATTTATTGTCAATATGCCGAAATCTTTCTCTTATCATTACATTCATCTGGTGCGATTATTTTGGTTCATCTTCTTCTATCTACATATTCTTATATGCATTGCTGAACATCTATTTAAAGACAGGTTGCAGTAAAGTACAAGTTTTTTCAAGATCATTTAGAACTCTTTTTTAACTGTGTGAGAAAATGTTTAGGGTGGAATAACAATCCATCTTGTCGACAGTTCACGTCGTTTATCTATCGTCGACGTCTAGCACATGCAGGTGTACAACCATCAGCTTAAGTGAATTGTGTCAGTTTCGACGAAGACGACCAACAAGAAACACAATTAGAGTCTGCAGAAATGAGTGTCGGGAAGCTAAATCGGTTTGTTGACTTCTCAATCTCTCATGGGCCGATACAAGAACCAACATGTTGATCTGGAGATGACTTCTTTATGTCTCATTGGGCCGATACAAGAACCAACATGTTGATCTGGAGATGACTTCTCAATGTCTCATTGGGGCGATACAAGAACCAACATGTTAATCTGGAGATGACTTCTCAATGTCTCATGGGCCGATACAAGAACCAACATGTTAATCTGGAGATGACTTCTCAATGCCTCATAGGCCGATACAAGAACCAACATGTTGATCTGGATATTCTTCTCAATGTCTCATAGGCCGATACAAGAACCAACATGTTAATCTGGAGATGACCTCTCAATGTCTCATGGGCCGATACAAGAACCAACATGTTTATCTGGAGATGACTTCTCAATGTCTCATAGGCCGATACAAGAACCAACAT
>JAYMFX010155321.1:0-11851 GCA_036784945.1 Monocelis spectator | reverse complement strand
AGATAGGAAATTGTGCGCGTTGGTGGGTCAAAAGCAGCGATATGCGTTTCTGTATTTTAGAGAGTGAACTCTCTTGGAGTAAAATAAGTCATAGAAGTCGGAATATGGCATATAGGGGATTGGTTCTTAATATCTATGAGTAGAATACATGGTTTGGGTCGGAACTAATATCTATTATCTATGTCTATGGTAGCAATAGAGATGACAAGCCGCAGTATATAACAGATTACAATCAAGAGATCTAATCAAATCAATAAAACTCAAATAATCAATGAGTTAAAATTTAGATTTACAAATCAATTTCTTTAGAAAAGGAGAGAATCCAGAAAGAATATCAACTATTTTAAACGATTAGAGAAAATACGATATCCGCCGGCCAACTCTTCCAATTTTCATGAAACATGTCTGACATGGTGAGAGATCCCATTGAAGATATCCCAGTTTTGATTCTCAGAGACACTTTTAGTATTAAATTAATATGAATTGGTATTGGAGAAAAGTTTTGAATTTATATTTATTTATATAATAAATAATATTAGTTGATCGAATTTCTGTGAGATTATTATATCGCTCAACAATAGTTTTGGATCTGAATGGAAACTTTGTTGTTGAGCATAAACTCTGCCAGAAATGTGTATTGAGAATTTAATTGACAGAAGTGTATAATGAGGCATCTAAGGCAATGTTTTAATCATCGCAGTGGAGGAAATGTAAATCTTAACAGGATGCGCCAATTGTTCCTGACTATTTATCCCATTGTAATGCATCCAGTTGAAATCCTGCGCACATTTCCTCAATTAAGCGAGTAAATCATATCCATAAATTCTTTTTTTGCTTGGATTCATTTTCATTGTGAAAGGAAGTATAACTTTGTAGTTAGTGATGAATGCACATATATTAGATCCAATTAAAGTTCGTTGCATGTGATGCATATCACTGAATATCTCCAACTCTCTCTCTCTCTCTCTCTCTCTCTCCAAACAACTCATTTTTATAGACCCGCGTTGTCAATGTGACAATTATATGGATAGATATGTAGGTATAGATATAGATATACGAAGGCATTCCACTAAATGCTTTAATTTGAAAAGAGGAAATAAAAAATCCGCAAATATTTTCATAGATTAAAACAATGAATGAATTGAATGGTCTCTCACTTCTTCAGCTACAAAATGAATTCCGCAAATTTAGATTAGATTCTCATCCCCTATATATATATCTATATATATCTATGTATGTAAACATCAATCTTGTGCATCAACTCTGATCTATTGTGTATTTCATTTCGACTATGCAAGGTAATCTTTATTTAATTTAATTTAATCGGAAGTGAGTTGCACCCATAAGGAAGAGGAGTGTAATTACAAGAACTAAAATCAAATCTGCTTTTATCTGTTTGTTAGAGAAGCTAAATATCAAATTATTCTCATTCAAAACTATTCCACATAGAGATAATTTAACAGATATTTTATACTTACTCTATATTATATAGCACCTATTTATAGGCATGAAATTATCTTTTTGAATGTGTGATACATCGATCAACAAACAGTTACTATGTAGTTCCCTGCTATACCCTTTACCATAATACTGTCATACTTCCTAATACTGTCATACTTCCTAATACTGTCATACTTCCTAATACTGTCATACTTCCTAATACTGTCATACTTCCTAATACTGTCAAAATACCTCTTATAGTATTGTTATTGTTATTTTAATTCCTGGCTTTTTCTATTCATACCTGTAAATCACACTGATGAAGCTATATTTAGCGAAACGTCTGTGAACCTTTAATAACAATAAATTGTATCCGAAGAAATTTTCTCATTTTCTCTACTCATAACCCGGACACGTGGAACAAATTTACTTGTATAACGGTGAAATCTTCTAGTTTCAACACAGAAACCTAAATTTATTGATATCTAAGTACATATTTCAATGACTCGTGCTAAAAATAGCACTGACTTTTTAGAATTTAATCTAAATGACAAATCAATTGAAAACTTCTCATAACTCCTACCTATCTTAGTTTTCAATTGATTTGTCCTTTAGATTAAATTCTAAAAATTATTAAATTCATTCTCATAGAGAGATCACTTACTAACTCCGCGCTATCAAAAGAATGCTTAGTGAAATCAGCCAATTAGCCAATGAAATCAAAGTAGCCATTATCATAGAGAGATCACTTACTAACTGCGTGCCATCAAAAGAATGCTTAGTGAAATCAGCATTAGATGCCAATCAGCCAATGAAATCAAAGTATTTATACTTTGATTTCATTGGTTTCATTTATAAGTGATCTCTCTATGAGAATGGCTACTTTGATTTCATTGGCTGATTGACATCTAATGCGGATTTCACTATAAGCACTCTTTTGATAGAGCGAGTTATAGTGAGTGATCGATCTCTCTCTGTCTACAAGTGGTAAATAGAACTCTGTGTTTCAATCGCAGTACGCATGATTGCTCTTTTGTTAAATATTAACTGTCTATATGCTTATAAATATTCACACTAAGATTAAATAGGAAAATTTATACAACATCATGTTTTTAAAATTGGCTGATTGTAAATTTTCTTAATTTCATTGTTTTTCTAAAATTTTAATTGATAACAAAGTCTATTATTCTTATTTATAGAAAATTTAATAGGAAGATGAGATTTCTTTTCAATAATAACAAACTATTATTTACCTCCGTTTAATGGGATCGTCCTTAGTTTTTAAAGAGTTTTAATTGAAATATCTACAGATGTCAATAATGAGAGAATTCTGTTTCTGAATTACTTTTCAATCTTTTACATATAAACTCCAGGTGTTGAATATGTGATATCGTTCTTCATATAAGACACTTTTGAAAGTCTCTCCGTAATAATTATTTAAACGAAATTAATTGGTAACGATAATCTTTAATATACTTTTGTGATAGATCTCTCTACCTAAACTCTGTGTTTCAATCAGAATGAGAAAACTTTGATTTCATTGGCTGATTGGCATCTACTGATGATAGCGCGAGTTAGGGAGTGATCTCTCTCTACCTGTAAATAAAACTGTATGTTTCAATTAAATGAGTCAGTGTTTAATGACATGAGCCAGTGTTTAATGAAATGAGTCAGTATTTAATGAGTCAGTGTTTAATGAAATGAGTCAGTATTTAATGAATCAGTATTTAATAAAATGAGTCAGTATTTAATGAAATGAGTCAGTGTTTAATGAAATGAGTCAGTGTTTAATGAAATGAGTCAGTGTTTAATGAAATGAGTCAGTGTTTAATGAAATGAGTCAGTGTTTAATGAAATGAGTTAGTGTTTAATGAAATGAGTCAGTGTTTAATGAAATGAGTCAGTATTTAATGAATCAGTATTTAATAAAATGAGTCAGTGTTTAATTACATGAGTCAGTATTTAATGAAATGAGTCAGTATTTAATGAAATGAGTCAGTGTTTAATAAAATAAGTTAGTGTTTAATGACATGAGCCAGTATTCAATGACATGAGTCAGTGTTTAATGAGCCAGATAGATAAATTGTATCATAATGAGCAACACAAGTATGGTAAATTTTACTTATTGGCAAGGCAAATTATTCCTTTAATTCAAACTGCAGCAATTAATAAAACAATTCTTAGGAATTAATTTTTTTCAAAATGAAAGCAAGTGCAGTGATAAATCATAAATTTTTTCTTTTAGTTCAAAAATTTAATAGCATAACTTAACAAGCTGGACAGATTTGAGTTATTGATGATTTTGCGTAATTTGCCTTGTTTTTATCGACTCATGCAAAAATTCGAGCGCGCTTTATGGGCTTTGCGTGTTTGTGTCAGGGCGATACTTCCTCAGTTCGGAAATATAAGTTGAGTTTGGGGAGACTTTTTGACAAACAAATAATTGAATATTCAAATTCATAAAAGACTAATGTTGCTGGTATGTTGGTTCTGTGGAGTTAAGATTCATGAATTATTTATAAACATAAGTCTTCCATTAACTCTTTTAAACTTCTAAAACAGTGTATAGTAAACAATTATTTTAAGTTTAATTCCTCACATCATTACTTTTAAAAACAATTTCTTTCAACAAAAACACTTCGCTATACTAGCCAGGTAATTCATCTGTTTTGATGGTATAATAGAAAGATTATGTAGGTACCTATTAATCTATCTCTATCTATACAATGTTTTGAAGGTTTGATTTATGAACATGTTGTTTTAAAACAAAGCAAATTTACCGCTGAGGTATCAAAGAAAAAAAGTGTTAAAGGCGGGACGAGGGGGTGGGGTATACAGGTTGATGTCAAATGGATGTTAATTATTAGAAAGCAAATAGATACCCTCCTATATAATCTGGCTAGATGTTTACACTGGGCCTCTATGGTACTTGCAGCAGCGGATGCATGTTATTCGTTTAGTTAGAGAGAGAGAGAGAGAGAGGAGAGAGAAAGAGAGAGAGACTGGATGGATGAATTCGCATTGAATCAGAGATTGTCGCAAAAACTTTTTGGTGTTCTGCTTGTTTAAATTGACTGATTTCATGACAGTTTCCGGTTTCCTTGTGTCTGTGCCACGCGCTCGCCTCTCTCGCATCAGAAATGGGAGAGAGATGTTTCACGAAGAGGCGAGAGAGAAAGAACATTACAATTGGGTTGGGGTCGTCTCTACGGTTTCTCTACAATTTCTGCGTGCCCCAGTTCGCATGCACCACAGCTATCAACATTCATCGCTGACTTACCAAACAACGGGGAATTGTTTCTCCTAACAATTTCTTTATAATGCAGCTATAACCAGCTGCAAATGTTCATCAGACAACGACGGAATCATCAAATGAATCTTATTGTAAGAATAAGATATGCGCAGCCATTATTTAGAAATTTCAGTTAACAAGATAAATGTGTCTATCTAATATCTGATATCTAATTCATTAATTATATCTGTGGTCTGCATTATATTTCTTTATATGATTTCACCCATATGTGCGAATCTGATAGTTAAGCAGTTTACGACCTTATCCCTGAATTTTGAACTCCAGCAAAATTATTCACAATCCATAGCTGAGATAATGAAGAAAATCATATCCATGTTTCTATTACATAGCTCTCATTCTGTCGAAAACCTTTAAATTAACAAAAACACAGAGTTCCATTTACGAAAGGTAGAAAGAGAGAGAGAGAGAGAGAGAGATCACTCTCTAGCTCGTGCTATCATAAGAATGCAGCTCAGCCAATGAAATTAAAGTATTCTCATTCTGATTGAAGCACAGAGTTCCATTTATATATAGCTAGAGCTAGTAAAAGAAAAAGAGAGAGAGAGAGATCACTCACTAACTCGCACTCATAGAGATGTAATCCAGTTGTGGCAGTCTAAATGAGATTGTGGAGACCATAGAATTAAATATTTGAAAATCAAATTATGCAGGTAAATCGACGAATACTCAACTGTGACTCACTAAGAAGTGGTCAAAGACTTTAAATATATAGATAGGTACTTATATATGAAATCTAGACGAAACGCAAAGTCAAATTAGCGTTAACAGTTTTTTTTTGGCTTAATTCGCTACTGGAACTAATTGCAATAAATTCAGTAAAACCAGACTGACAATTCGATATGAAATACTGAGCTGTGATTGGCCCAACACATCAGGTGAGAGAATTCATCCTAATTAACGCGGCGACCCTATCATCGATTGCATTATACTACCTGCGCGCAGCACTCTGTCTAGATCTCTATGGTCTAAATTTACTATAGTATTAAAGTCATTGGTAATGGCTGACTTCCATAGATATCAGACGTTTTTTGTTTTATTGTCTCAGATGTCTATGCTGACTTCTAATCACGAATGAAACTCGCGATTCAGCTCGCCTGCCTGCAGCTGCCATGTTTCTAATTGTCCCCTCAATGAGAATCAGATGATCAGCACTCTATAGATCACCTTGTATTCATTACATCTCTATGCTCGCACCATAGAGATCTTATAGGCTCGCATTATCATAAGAATGGAGCGCTGACTGAGATTATCTGTTAGATGCCAATCAGCCAATGAAATCAAAGTATTCTCATTCTGATTGAAAGCATTGTGGTTGACAAGTGCACATTGAAGGAGCCTCTTTGCAAAACAAAGAGACTTCTCTGACATCTCTATTATTAAATTTATAATTTTATGATATCTGACAAGTTCACTCACTCTAATTAGAATATTTTAATGTCCCCTTATTAATATAGTCATCTATCAATCCAGATAGATCCTCTCAGTGTTATGAAAGGCAAAAATTCATATTCTACTACTATTTGCAAACAATTTTGATTGACATTCAGTTCACTGTACAATCTTACAGGAAACTGAACATTCCCTCTCATAAAACTGGCTGCAAATAATTCTCTTTATTTTAACTGATTAGCATATCAATAATTGCAATAATACTCACAATTACGAGAAATGAGATTTATTTTAAAATTCTATCTCACATATGTATAGGATATAACAAAATAACTAACTTAGAGTTTGCCCTTTTAAAAAGAAAATCGAATAAACTTGGAATTGGGATGAGAATACTTTGATTTCATTGGCTGATTGGCATCTAATGCTGACTTCAGTCAGCGCGATGGTACGAGTTAGTGAATGATTTCTCTATCTCTCTCTTTGATTTCATTGGCTGATTGGCATCCAAGCTTCTGCATATTATATGGAATTTGATTGGTTAATATGCCGTTAGATAACATTTTGGTATTAATAATCTGCCTGTCACGAGATAGAAACAAAAACAACCAACAAATCGATATCTCTGTATCAATTATTACGATCTATGCCTATTAAATAAACTTATTATCTGTTTGAAAAGACATTTTTGTGTCAATCAATGCGGCCCCTGCCATAGAAATCAAATATTATGATTTCTATTTTCTATGGCATATCACTGGATCTGATAAAATGATTCGATTTTAAATCATTTGAAACTGATAGTCGGCCATTATAATTTAGTACTAAAATAAACCATAGCTGTATCTATGCTTAGCTACTAATTCAGAGTGAATTATATGACTTTTTATGAATTACTAAGATAATATTAATGTATAGTTTCTTTATTAGATCGTCCATTTATGAATATTTTATTTGAAAATGATAAAAATAGAACTATTATAGATAGTCCTTCTTACTATATAGGAGTGTAAGGATATATTAACATATTTTTCATATTTTTAACTGACATATCCAATAGGTATTGAAGATTTTAATTGAAGTGATTTCATTGGCTAAGCCGATTCTTATTAGCAGACAGATTTTATTTAATAAGTTGGAATTAAAAATATTCTGTCAGTGTACTGTGTCAATATTAATGTGGATTAACTGTTTTAACGTTTTATAAAATGGTATTTATGAATATTGAGAGATGTGCTTCAATTTCAATTCTAATAACAGGCCTTTTAATTTCTCTGGTGAAACTATCTCATTCAGCGGAAGAACTGCTCCATATAAAAGAGGAGTTAAGATCGGGTGATATAATCGGCAGTATCGATCCCACAAAATCATTCGATAATGTGGGAAAGTTCCCTTCCAAAGATGTGTCCTTTCAAATCCTCCATGACAGTGAAACCGTGTATCTCATCAAGGTGGACCCAAGCACCGGTCAGGTCAGAGCGAATAGTCGAATAGATCGTGACTTGCTCTGTCCGGGCGAAGAGAATTGTATCATTAATTTCGACGTTGAAATTCGAGTTAAGATGCAGTCGAAGATAATAAATGTCCGAGTGAGAATCGAAGATATCAATGATAACTCCCCTAAATTTCCCAAATCAGCTTTCAGATTGGAAATTTCCGAGTCATCGCCAGTGTCCAAGTCTTATCATCTACCGCGAGCGAAGGATCCAGACAGTCCGAACTTTTCCATATCTCATTATGGAATGAAAAGTGGTAGCAAAGCGGCTGATTATTTCAAGATTGTTCAACAAAATCTTCGTCAAAGACACAGTGGTCGTAAGCAGGAAATTCAACCAGTCTTGGTTCAAATAAGGCCTCTCGACAGAGAAAATATCTCTTCATTTTCATTCGTATTGCAAGCTTTCGATACGGACCGAAATATCGGCGAGAAGACTATCAACATCGACATATCCGATTCGAACGATAATTCGCCCAAATGGATCGGCATTCCCTATCGTAAAAATATCAGCGAATGTACAAGCTCCAATCAGGAGATCTTTCCACTTTTAGCGGAGGACGCTGATGCTGGTGAGAATGGACTGGTGCATTATAAAATCAGCGATCGGGCGACGGATGTAGTGAAACAGCTATTCTACATTAATTCCAATAAGCTTTATCTATCCGGGAAACTCGACTATGACGATAAAAAGACTCGACGCATAGAAATCCCAATAATAGCGATGGATGGGGGTAATCTACAAGCGGAGACAACGGTCGAACTTGACTTGGAAGATTGTAACGATAACAAACCGGTTATAAAGATCCGCTACATGGGACCACGAGCTCCACGATTCGCCCAATTAGAAGAGAATGAGTCCAAGCGAATTCATCTGGCGATTATCCACGTGTCGGACAGAGATTCTGGCAAAAGCGGCGATGTCAACTGCAAATTGAACAATCAGAATTTCAAACTCGATGTAGTACCAAGGAAGAAGGCCAACTATAAGATCTACTATTTTGTGAAAAAGGAGAATGTTAAATTTGACCGCGAGCGCGGGTCCCAAATTACAGTCACCATCACTTGCGCCGACAATGGCGACAATGCTCACGAGACTCAGGAACGAATTCACGTTCAGATTAGCGACGTCAACGATAATCCACCCGTATTTATTGACGTTTCGGAATTTCGTTTTAAAGAAAATCGTCCTCCAAATGTCGTCGTGGGCCAAATCAAAGCGAGGGACATCGACGCTGGTATCAATCAAGACATCGAATTCACGATTCTACCAACAAAGATGCAAGACTATTTCACCATTACTAAAGCCGGTCTCCTGTATTCGCGTAGGAGTTTCGACCGTGAGGTTCAAGATACCTACACATTCACCATTAGAGCCGCCGATAGAGGCACACCACCGCAATCCTCTCTGAAGAACATCACGGTCCACATTCTCGATGTAAACGACTGCGCACCGAACTATATCGGTGAGCGTGATTTCTATGTGTATGAAAGCTATGGTTCATCATCGGTGCGATATTTTCTCGGCATGATGAACGCGACTGATGCGGATATCAACCACAATTCTCGAATTGTCTTTGAGATAGACCGACACACGGATTCCATGTACAAACATTCCTATCACATTGAGAGTAAGTTCACAATTATTTCTGCTATATAATAATTGCTTTGTTTACGTGTAAGTAATTTGTTTAATTCTTATTCTTAATTCTTTCAAATGAATCCTTAAAATGTATTTTGTTTTTTCGCACTAAACAAAATTAAAAAAATTCGACCTTGGATTGTAAACAATTTAGATATTTTCGGTTTCGGTTTTTTAATTGCAAAATTGTTTTGCATAATAATTTAATAAAATATAGGAAATAATAAAATAATTATTGTTGACAAAACATAATTGGACTTAATTTTGTTGTCTTCTATACTTTAATTAAATTATTATGCGCGTTGCAAAACAATTGTGCAATTAAAAAACCGAAACCGAAAGTATCTGAATTGTTTACAATCCAAGGTCGAATATTTTTTATTTTTTTAGTGCGATAAAACAAATTTGACGTAATAACTAATTAAACGTATATAGATACCAAATATCTCATAGATCTAATAAATTTTATTTTTCTTTCAATTAGTAAACTCATTATAATGAAGTATAGGATAATTATTCTATGCCTCATATTCTATAAACTGAGGGTATAATGTGAGGATACCCTCAGATATGATTGACAGTGATATCTGGAGGTAATATAGGCGATATCTATTGCAATTTGCTATCTCTGCCTTATTATATAGTAATTATATTCTAATTAATTTACAGGTTTGCATGATAAAACTTTTAAAACAGGGGAATGTTGTTTAAAACAAATGTTCAACTTTATTTTTGTAAAGAATATTTTGTAATGTAAAGAATAGGCATTGTTTAAAACAGTTTCGTCTAAAAGATAATGCATTCAAATAATTGCAAATATTCATTTCAAAATGAATTTTATTGTTATAAAAATATTATAGAGAGAGTTTTTTTACATTCAGTTATAATGAGCCATTAAACATTTTAAATAGTCTTTTGTATATTATCATTTCCCCTTACTCATTTAAGCATGGATTCATCAATTGATTATTGATTGGCGCGCTGGTATAGAATAGTTACATATAGATTTAGTCAATTAAATGCAATCTAATCCACTTAAATCCAATTTAATGCAATCTAATCCACTTAAATCCAATTTAATGCAATTAGATTAAATTAAATTAAATAAAATAAAATTGTAATCTAAATCCAATTAATGTCAATTGGATCCAATCCAATGCAATTAAATTCAATTGAGTTTGATTGCATTGGATTAAATTGGATTTGATTTGATTCAACTGGATTTTATTGGATTACATTGGATTGCATTGAATTGAATTGAATTTGATTTGATTCAACTGGATTTTATTGGATTACATTGGATTGCATTGAATTGAATTGAATTGAATTTGATTTGATTCAACTGAATTACATTGAATTGTATTGAATTGCATTGAATTTAATTGGATTGGATTCAAGTGGATTTTATTGGATTGCATTCAATTCAATCGATTCAATCGATTCAATTACCTAAATTCAATTGAATATAATGCAATTCAAAGCGTATGAAAATAATTGTCTTGTTTTTGTATGAGTAAGATTGGTAATTAGGCAATTTAGCTGGAAATTTAAGTAAGCCTGAATCAAAATCTGGGAAACGATGGTATTCAATGTGGTTTTTGACTATTGACTGTCTTAAGATCTTGACTGTATGATCTTTCCCCTCTATGCAGGTAACAACGCTCTATGGGCGAGTGGTGTCCTGGATCGGGAACTGTCCCCCATCAATTTGATCACGGTTATTGTGAAAGATCGTGGCTCCCCATCTCTTTCCACGACAGTTACATTAACCATTCACCTGCTGGATGTCAATGATAATGCGCCCCAATTCGCATTCCCCCTGCGATCCAACAATCGCGTGAACATCACTGCCGGTACCACTGCAGGCACCACTATCGCCACCATTATCGCCAAAGATCCCGACTATCAGGAGAATGGAACTGTCACCTATTCATTGAGCAATTCCGTGTCGAAATATTTTACACTGCAAGAGAATGGACTGCTTCTGTTAGCAAGATCATTTGAATCCTTACCTCCGGCAACCAAGCGATACACACTGCACATAGTGGCTAGAGATCGCGGCCTGAAAATCCCCATGGCGAACAGTACGCAGCTGTATGTCTACATTAAACCGTCGGATAATGGCAATCCGAAAAAAAGTCACTTCAACAAAGACAGTGGAAAGTACGACTCTGGCGACAGCAACGCTTATCAACAGGATAACAATTTGACAATTCTTTTGTGTCTGGCTGCGGCGGTCATCATTGTCTTCTTGATTGTTCTGGCAGCATTTGGTTATATCTATATCAGGGGAGACCCCTTCTGTTCAGGTTGGTAGTTGAACTATAAAATTTGTAATAATTTAATGTTTATGAGCTTCCTGATTTCTCTGTATAATGAATGCGCTTTATTTGCATAGTAAATTCATTGAAATCAAATTCATATCCAAATCTATCCTTCTATTAGGACTGTTAAGTGACCCTCCAATTCTATGGAAATTTAGATTTCCCTTGGAAACTACATAACCTCTGTATGCTCTTCGTATCCAAGGGAAGTCATTTTCCATAGAATTAGAGGGTCACTTAACAGTCCT
>JAYMFX010155210.1:0-11859 GCA_036784945.1 Monocelis spectator | reverse complement strand
ATTTGAACTTTTATGTATTTTAAGAGATCAGTATTTGGGAATCAGTTCATGCATATATAAAAGAATATCTCTCACATCAGACATTAATTTTGAATAATCGTCATTGTCTTTTTTCTATCCTCTCTGCTTTATTTCCTTTTCAAATTTGGTGGATTGTTTCTTAAGAAAGATAAATTCACCGGTGATATAATCTCCCTTAGGATTCTTTATGATAGCTGCTGTATGTTTGCCATGTTTGCCATTCCGGGTAGCCTTGTCTCTATTGCCACGGTCAGGCACTACTTCTGAAATGGCAAAAATGCCGATCATAAAAATGATTAAAAGGAGTCGGGTGTCCATTGTGTTTTAAGGAAAATGGTTATTTTCTATTAAAATAAAGTTAGCAAGTTTGCATATTTATATAGCGCAATCAATTTCTGGTAATTGATATCTTAAAAAGGAAATTACCACTTCAAATATCATTTTAATAGGTTATAAAATTCACTTGATCTTATTTTAAGTGTCCTTATTGAAATTATAAAGATCAATTTAAATAATTACAGACCCAAAGAATTTTGAAAAAACATTCTGCATGAATATAGAATTATCTTATAAATATAGAAAAATTGTATTTATTGAAAAGTCGCCTCCCAAAATTATATTTATTCATAATTATAGGCAATATCGCTGAAAATTTTTATTTCAACCTAAATCTCGTATAAAATGAAAGAAGTGGAACTAAGAAAGGACAATATTGAAATAATATCCTTTGAAAGATATAGTATTAAAGATAATTTAATAGATTTAAAACATAGCATAACATTTCAAAGTCAATAATTGTATGGCCCATAATCAGACATCTTCGTGGATATTCTATAACCATTGTTATATTCATCAACGAGTCCAGGACTCATGATGAGGTCACAATTCGGGCTCTTGATTTCTTTGCTACGTTCCATTTTAGATTTTCGTTAAATTTTACTCCTATGAGATTAATAGTACTTAAAATGGCAATATTATTATTTCCCAGTTTCAGTTGATTGTTCAGTTTTTTCCTTCTGTGAGTTGTCGAGATGCTTGAGTTTTTTCTGAGTTGATAGACAGGGAGTTCAGAAGGGCATAGGCAGAAAATTGAGATAGGGCATCGGTTGCGATCTTTGATAACTTCCCGATAGAGTATGACTAGCAGACTAGAGTATGGTCATCGGCTTACATGAAGCATTTACTTTCTGTGAAGATCTGGGGTAAGTCTGCAGTATACATAGTGAAGAGCAGTGATCCAAGTATTGATCCTTGGGGGACTCCATGCTTCATTGTAAGGACATCGTGACCTATAACCGTTTTTTGTTTTCTTTCTGATAGGTAACTGTGAAGGAGCTTGTAAGATGGGACATTTCTGCGAATCCCAACTAGATTGTGAAGTTTTTCCATGAGGATTATGTGATTGACCGTGTCAAATGCTTCAGACAGGTCTAGAGGAACTAAGGCGACATATTTGCCGCTACAAACTTCTTGAACAATATGGTCTTAATAGGAGACAGTTCCAAAAGTTTGTTTTGGACACTCCACAAGTGGCTATGGAGTGTCTAGGTCGAAAGCCTTTATTTGATAAGTTGTTGGTACAATCTCGTGTAGGACATGAGTGTTGGTGCCTTTTGCCGGCCATAGTAGCTTTATAGCGGCTTTAACTCTTCTGGTTGTTAAATTTTCGAAATTGTTGCAGTCGCATTGCTGAGAATAGCTGACGTTGCAAATGAGTCGATAGAATCGATTGTAGAGTATGAGACTGCAGTTGTGGAAGTTTGTTGTAGAGTGTGAGACTGCAGTTGTGGAAGTTTGTTGTAGTGTGAGACTGCAGTTGTGGAAGTTTGTTGTAGAGTGTGAGACTGCAGTTCCGGAAGTTTGTTGTAGAGTGTAAGATTGCAGTTCCGGAAGTTTGTTGTAGAGTGTGAGACTGCAGTTGTGGAAGTTTTTGTAGAGTATGAGACTGCAGTTGTGGAAGTTTGTTGTAGTGTGAGACTGCAGTTGTGGAAGTTTGTTGTAGAGTGTGAGACTGCAGTTCCGGAAGTTTGTTGTAGAGTGTAAGACTGCAGTTGTGGAAGTTTGTTGTAGAGTGTGAGACTGCAGTTGTGGAAGTTTTTGTAGAGTGTGAGACTGCTGTTGTGGAAGTTTGGCAAGACTCGTGGATAACTGATAACTGATAACTGAACGAACTAGAGCGGTGTAGATGTTGAACAGGTTACTTTGCTGAACAGGTCATGCGTCTTGTAAACTTTCTTTAGACATTTTAAACTACAATTCCCGATTAAGGATTACTTGTTCTGTGGCTTTGCTATTTTTGTTGACTTATGGCAATCTATCTAAGGTGGATATCTGTGCTAATCTTAGTTTTTCTGCATCTTTTATTTTTAAGATTTTTATATATTTCTATATATTTTATCTATTGTAGAGCTTTTGTTTTTGATTATTTTTTGAATTATGTTTATTGTAATTTGCGATTTAAATAGCAATAGCAATCATTTCACTTGTAACGAAATGTAAAACTTTTGATCTGATAAGTATCTCTTTAATCATCCCAATCACTTTATTTTTAATTCTCAGTTGTTCAATTAGGTATATAATTATGACTGTTTATCCAGCATTAAAAAGATGTCATTCATTTCTATGAATGGGATTATATCATTATATCATTATATCATTATATCATTATATACATTATGTGGATGTTGATAAGACAATTGACGTAATCACAATATGAATAATCTCTCAAAATTCATTAAGCAATAATTTTTAATATTTTACAATTAAAAGTTAGTTTATGAAAAATTAATTATGAAATAAGAAATTCAAATTCCATTCGATGTAGAAAATATGCGTGTTGTTATTTGTTTTAATAAAATGTTTTGCTCAAAATAAACATCATGAATTAAGGATAGATTTAACTATAATAAATAGGTATTGATTCAAATTAACAGAATTAAGACACTCAAAATTGTAACTTTCCGGAATTCATGATGGATTTATCAAAGATTGAAAGAAAAATAAATCACGATCTATTTCAGTATCATAGATATTTGTTTCAATAATGAAGTGGATATATTAATAATGTAAGTTTTACATATTTTGATTAAAATAAAAAAAATTCTATTTAATACAATACTTATTATTTATTAAGAAGTATTTGTAAAACACTTGTGATACACTTGATTGGTCAATGAATCATTTTCAAATAAATCAATTTTTGATTCCCTTCTTTGGTTTCTTTTGTTTTCTTTGTTTGTTCTTAAAATCTCCTGGATGTCCATTTCGGTTTTCGTTTCCTTTAGCGAGGAAACAAAAGGTGCCGGTTATGTATTCTTCTGTCTTACCATCCTGATCTGGTGTAAGAGCATGAGGCTCTCCTTTGGCGGGAATGGATTTTAGTTCCACTGAATTTTCTAGCATAGCAAATATTCCCACGAATATAACAAATAAGGAGATAATTTTATTCATCGTTACTAAGTTGTCGATAGAATTAGAAAATGACTTTTATAATTTCATTAAATACATCGATATATATATGAAGTAATTAATTAAAATTCAGCACTCGTCATGACAATGACGAATTGAATTACTGCAATAAGCTAATTAAGAATAAATTAATCAGATTGAATGTGTGGGTAATGCCGAAATATTGAAGTGTTAGGTAATTTAGAAATTAATGAGCCATTTAAAAGTTAGGAAAAATGTCTTTGAAATTCAAAATAGCATTGTATATGTATAAAACATTATAAATTGAGATTTATTTAAATATATTTACATCCATTTTTTTATTTTTTTTTATTTATTCTAATGATGAAATCGATACTTCTTATAATACAACTGAGGTAATCAATTAATAATAATAATGAAATAAGAAACAATAATTCTCTTAGACAAAGAAAAACCACAAGTCCTTGCAGTACCCTCAAAAGAGGACGAGAAGATAGAACGATACGGATTACTTGTGTTTGAGAAGTCACAGAAATTAAGAAGAATTGGAAATTGAAGACAGCAAAAGTCATACCAGTTTTAGCAATTGGAGCAACACTAAAGAAGCCCAGAAAAATTGGTCGAAGCGCTATATAGGATAGACATTTCAGTATGACTCCGCACTGTTAGGATCAGCAAGAATGAATATATGTACAATGATTGGAAGACACATCCAATGGAACACCAAATCCGGCTGGGGTTTTTTTTAAATTTATTTAACGACAAACTCTAATAATATCAAAGTTAAAAAATAAATGAATAGAATTTTTGAAAAGTAGATTGTTGATAGTTTTTACAGTTATCAATCAATCAGTTTTTTAGCAATTCCAGGAGGCGAGGCGAAGGAAAAATGGGATGTTGCTGAGGTAGCTATTGGAAGGCATACCTACAGCACAGTTTGAATTTGGAGTCAATAAAGATCTCTCTTGTGTAAGACGCCGGAGAGTACCAAATCCACGAAAAAATAAAATGTCAATATCTCTTTTTTAAGGTTTGCTTTCGGTTCAAATTCGATTATATTTTGAAGAACTTAATTTCAGTAAGTGGTACTCTATCATTTTCAATTTGAAAAAGTAATTAATTTTTTCTGTCTTTGTGAAATAAATTGCTTTAAATACATACCTATTAATATGTAACTGTTTTTTAATTCTTTCATAATAACAAATAAAATGGAAACATTTTCAAATTTGATGAGCAATAAAAGTTATCTGAAAACAATATGGTTCAACAATATTCAAATTAATATGATAATTTCAATGATAAGACCATATGGTTTAACGCATATACAGTTTGTAGACATGACATAGAACAACACTAGAAGTATAGACAAATCACATTTATTTTACATGATAATTTGTGTAAAATTGAGAACATAATGGATACATTATTTATATTAGTTTTATATAATATTCTATGATTATTCTTTCTATTGGACACAAATTTGTTCACAAAAAGACTAAATTAAACTGCTCTTATTAAAGACGTCTACAACAAAATATCCACAATCGAACTCTAAGAAATCTTTTTAATCTATAGTAAATAGTAATATAGTACTATTCTATTTAAAGCAAATATCATTTGAAAATTTAAAGACCTTTCCATAGATATACAGCTTTTCAATGATATGTTATCATTTGAGTATAGCTCCAAGTTTTTATGCATATTGCATGTTATCCCTTTTTAGTATTATCTGCATGATTCAATTAACCACTCTAAAAGTAAACTTCCAATCCTATAGAAGTTTAATATGTCCTTAGATGTTGTGGTCATTTTGGACCGTATCGAATGGCGCATTATTTTTCCATAAAATTTGAACGAGTATAACATTATCACACAGTTCTTTCATTTTACGGTAAAGATCTTTAAAGTCTCAATCCGCATATAGCAAATAAATTGATCAAGTTTCGTTTGGTTATAAAGTCTATAATACCTATTATATCCATACAGATCAGAAATAAAAGAAATCGTTCTCTATTATGTAGGTCCTTGACAAATACCATGGATTGTTACCAACATTAATTGTTACTATTTTGTCCTGTCATAGTTTCATAATCACAGAGTGGTTTTGATGCAATTGGAATAACAGTGTGTGGAAGAGCTATTATGTAATTATAATATTTAGAATGAAAAAATAATATACTCTTATATAATGATTTGCAATATTTAGAATAAAAATTGAAGCTTGTGTTGCTGTGAAAATAGTATATTTTTACAAATTTTTGGAGATCCACTCCATAAACTTGTAAAATAATGATTAAAAACAATGAGAGATCTGTATATAAAAAATTGAGACAGACCTTGTTAGTAATACTCTAATCGAATGACGGAATCTAATTGATACAATGAACAGGAACATTGATATGAGAGATGCCCTAAATAATAAATATCTTGTAAGATTAACAAAGAACAAAGAGAGAGCGCTAAATAAGGATGACAACAAAATGAAGGAAATTAGATTTAAAATTTAAATTTCAAAAGTTATTTACACACTCAAATTTACTAATAATCGTATAGGATTTCTTTATTGAATGAAGATATATAGCTCCTTTAAATCGAAGATTAAGTGGGTCGTTGTCCGTGGCCAAAATTGTTCATTATGTCAATTAGATTGGAGTATTGCTAACGAGGCCTGTCTCAATTTTATATATACAGATCTTTCATTAATGTCTTTAATCATTATTTTACACGTTTATGATGGAGTGGATCTCCGAAAATTTGTAAAAATATATTATTTTCAGAGCAACACAAGGCTTCATATTTTCCTTTTAAATTTATTATGTTGCAAAGGGAAAACCATTATTTTATCAATTATAATATTCCCAACAATATTTTGTGTTCTCTGTCACTGTTTTGTGTCCATCAACTTATTAATATTGCTCAGATGTAAAATGGAAATTTACAATCGCACCTTGCATGATGTCTAGGGATATATGTATAATCCAATTGAATCTAATCATCACTATATTAATATATATCAAAGATTATATTGGATTGGATTATATCCATATTATTATGGTTTCCCAATATTACGGATTATTATGGGAATTTTCATAATTCATTTTCATTAATCTAAATTCTTTATAAAGAATTTTCAATTCTAGCTAACTTAATTTACTGTTTACACAACAATATGCGATAATTTTTAATTTCTTTATAAGTAGCCCTTGATATTTCATTCAATTATTCTGAATTGCACTTTAAAAAAGCAATAAGGCTTTATGTAGAAATGAAATACCTGGATAAAAATTATTTAATCTTCTTTAATGGTTCTTAAAACATTTCTCATCAACAACTGAGCTGTCCAATGTCTAGCAATGGGAATTATTCTTTTAAAGAATTGCTAACCACCAGAATGTAATGAAATTTAAGCTTAAAAATAAGATTATAAACAATTATGAGTATTTGCAGAACATAATGGATGTGTCATCCAACTTGAACTTCTATACTTATGTATGTATAAAATGATTGTACGTGTTCGTCAAATTAATTCTAATGTATGAAGTGAACATCCTGCATTTTATTCAATTGAAATCTCTGTATCAATATAACTTGATTGAATGGACATGAGCAATGCGGATTCAAATCCGAAAATTATTTCAATATTTTAAAGTAAACAATATGATTTGTATTACCGTTTATTTGAAAGTGAGGCGGATTATCAAAAAGAGAACAATTTAATCACTGTTATATTCGTATATGTTACGATACGCAATATATATATACATATTGACAGTAGTTAATGAGATTTTGATATGATTGTGTTTTCTAGACAAATTATTTCAATGGAAAGCAAATTTGTATTTCTTAATTATAATTCACCCATAGAGTATAAAATCGGTATTGAAATTTTTCAAACTCATACATGTCAACTGAAAGATTGAAAACAAATCGACTTTGGTATTGAAGTAAGTCATAATATTTTGTAGTTGATATTTCATTATCAAGAACTCGCTCCAGTTAAAGAGAACATTTTTAGAAAAGTTAATTTATTGGCATTATCTGCACTAAACTAAAATTTCAAAGCAGTTCTTGAAGCTGTTTCTTAAGTTCTTTTCTGATAAATAAACCTAAATCTAACAGTTGGTTATATGAAATCAAATTATTCAAACAACCTTAGTTTAAAATTGTTCTATTAAAAATGAAAAAATTTAAATGTAACAAATCAAATTATTATTTTAAATATTCCTAAATTTCCTAAAATGTTATTATTCTATTTCAGATAACCTCAACAGAAAAATGAATTTATCTGTTTTGATAGTTACTTTCTCTTTGCTATCTGTTGTATTATCATCAACAACAAATTCTAATAAGCCTGAATTGATTTTTGAACAATTTGGAAACAATGGTCTTTTATGTAAATTTCAATCTCAAACATATGACGATTATGACATTCATGTCAAAGTTTTGGACGAAACTCAATCAAATTTAACAGTGACATCTGGACTACTCGTGACTGTAGATGTGAACAAATCCGGATTGTTTACTATCCTTTGTTATGCGACTGTAGGTAAGGATAGTATTTGGACTCAAAGAGTATTCAGATCTTCCTATTCTCCCGCTTATAGAAATATAGAAGCTCGCTTTACCATCATCAAGCTGGGTAGTATTCCTGATACCTCTCTCCCGCCACCTCAATCTCCCCGCCTTAACCAAACAATTTCCATGCACGGAAATGTCATGCAGGTCACAATATCCTGCTCAAATTATCATTCCATCAATACCATAGAAGATCTAGAAATGTTTCGTATTCTTTCAAATGATACAAAACTTCCATTGAAAATGAACCCCAAATACCTATCTGCGTCTTTAAATTCAAATAATGGATACATAAAAACCACTTATATTCATCAATTCATTCATGGACCTGAATATTACAAAAGCTCGTTTGAATGTAAAACAATAGAACACTATGCCAAAGCGAGTCAGTCCTCATTTACTAGGCAACTTCTGATTCCATCCAAATGTCTTGCAGAGAACCTCATCATTGAAAGAAAGAATGAATATTCTCTAAAATCAGGAGCACAAGAGGATTTTATTTCAAAATTTGAATATTTCGCTTGTCAATGCCTTAATGCTTATCCGAAGCCCAGATTCTATTGGACAGATTCAAGCGGACTTGTTAGCAATGGAACAATTATGAATATTTTCCAAATAATTCCGCAATATCAACCTCAATGTTGTGTAGCTGAGCAAACACTCGAAGATGGGAGACCATTTCGAGTGGAGGCTTGTCTGTACTCAAAAAGTAAGTTTATTCCTAATATCACAAAATATGACACAAATGTACAATATATGTTAATACCATGTATTCGTTTCTTTCATTTAGAAAAGCCTTACCATCCAAAATCATGCGAAGAAATTAAAAACAAATTTCCATCTTCTATTAATAGTCTCTACAGAATTCAACCTCAGGCCTATTCAAGTCCAATACTTGTTTATTGTGACTTTACTAATGGAAGTTGGATAGTCATTCAAAGAAGAATAAATGGCAATGTGGATTTTGCAAGATCATGGAATGAATATAAGCAAGGATTTGGAGATATGAGAGGAGAATTCTGGTTTGGTAATGACAATCTAACCAAGTTGACATCAGGAAAATCGATGAAAATTCGATTTGAAATGTGGGATGAATTTGGGGCTTTCAAATATGCCGAGTATTCATCCTTCAACATCTCTGATGCTGCTGATAAATTCAGAATATCCATCTCTGGTTACTCTGGTGATGCAGGGAACGCAATGGTTTACCATAACAACCGCTATTTTTCGACATACGACCGGGATAATGATGTCAGCTGCTCAAAGAGGTAATAATCAACTTTGATACATAAAGATATTACTTTCAAAATTGCACTTTAAGACATGTTGTTAGCTGCTTTATTTACATAATATTCAAATATTTTCATAAGGATCGTAAAAAAAAATCATCGTTATTAAGTAAAATTTATTATTCTTCGTTGTTCTACATAAAATCTATAATGTGCAGTGCCCTTTGCAATTGGCGCTAAATCCTCATCAACATGGCTGGGTGCATGGTTATACCCTATGGTTATACCTTTCATCTTTAGTAATTTATAATTGAACTCCATTGGAATTTAAATTTTAGACGAGGTCGAGGAGGTTGGTGGTATAATGCTTGCTATGAGGCAAATTTAAATGGAAAATACGTCACTCCTGGTGCTACCATTTACACTGGCCTGCTGTGGTCTACATGGAAATATACTTCAATGAAGAAAATAATTATTAAGATTGCTTGAACTAAAACATTCAATAATATTTTATGTAAATTTTGATTACTGATCAAATATTCTAAGCCTCACAGCTAATACATTGTTTACCCATCTCAATTATAGTTTATCTGTACAATCTAAAAAACGTTCAAAGGCACTAAGTTATTCAGGAATTAAAATATCTTTAGTAAACGTCTGACTTGAGACCCATAAAACCCAGCCTATTATTCTCCTAAAAATACTTCTTTCTATCAAAATAATTGCAAGTAAATTTTAAATGGAATACCTAAACTTTTAAAAGAGGTATCTACGTAGAAGAAGAATTTCTGCTTTATATTTTTGAATTAAATTTACAAATAAATTCCGTCGGAATAATTTGAAAAGAACAGAAATACATAAAATGATAGCAGCAGCTATTACATTTTGTAAATAATAATTATGTTAAAAAATCGAATTTATTTCCGTAATCTCTCAATTAATATTATAGATTACATTATAGACAGTTTAGATCTCTTTTGTGTGATTTTAAATGTTATTTGTCTACATAGTATATGCAATTAAATAACGACAATATATTTCTGCATGAGCTTCTGTGTTGGTATGTTTATTTATAAACGTCTTATTTCCTTAAAATATAACTGGGGTTTAACCTTTACAATAACCATCTCACAATTCAGATCAAATATTAGGTATGTATGTCAACAATTACACATCAGTATATTTTCTATATATACCTACTGGATATAATAATGAAAAGACATTTTGTCACTATCCTCGACCATTCCACAGCTAAATAAATAATATTTTGATATAAATAAGAAAAGTTGCTTTCAAATTAAGAAATGCACACCTCTACTTAAACATTTAAAGGAAAAGAAAGTTCCTCCGTTAAAAAATCAATAGGTCGACGCATCAACATATAAAAGTAGTAAAATGTAATAAAACATAAATTGGTGAAACACAGCGATATTTAACACACGAACGAAAATTGAGAGAGGCAACTTGCATTCGGGAATTTTTGCCCCAAATAAATAGAGATCAAGGTTGGCATTCTGGTGCGAAAAGTTGCATTAAAATATATCAAAGACGCACTTACCTCTATTTCCCTTCACATCATATGTGTCTATAGTATGTCTACATTTTTATCCATATGGACATCTTTAGGAATATCTCGAAATTGATATCTATTACAACATACTTTAATCATCAATGGCATATCCGGTTGAATAGTTATCTATGTATGTTGAATATATCTGCATCTAATAAACACCAATTTCCTACATGTTACGTTCATTTTATATTCTATGTCTAATTGTCTATATCTATTATGTATCTACTACCTACAATCTTTTGAATTAGACTATAGACCGACAATAGCTGAGGATCATATGGTTTGCAACGTGTGGTCTGTGAAGCACTCAATCTCATGAGCTTATAATCTAATAAAATTATGAATATACATAAATAAGTTATGAATATACATAAATGAGTTCGTTTTTTTAATCATATTAAAAGCATTAAGCTCTATGTAATAATAAAAAAAACTGTTTTATAAATGTGTGAAAATGTTTGGGAAATGTTTTCCAATACATATATGGAATCATAATGGATTAAATTTTTTAATAGCTATGCCTTTATTATATCTGTCGCCGATATTCCTATGAAATTTCTAATTGATTAAATGGCATTAACTTTTATCTATTGGAACATAAAAAAAAAGAGTTATATCTATTGTTAAAATGTTTCCAAGTCATATAAGAGAAAGATTACTGCATGGTGAATTTATATAAAGAAATAAACTTTGGAAACATTAAAAATGAGTATTTGATTGTGCGTCGATTTCTTAATGACTTTTATTTTTACAAATTCAAATCTTTCCTATTTGGACATGATTATAAGTAAAAATGTAGAAATCATTTATTTCTATGCAACATAAATTGGTCTTGGTTTTAAAACGCATTTATATCGCCCCACATTGATTAACTTATTTCGTTTATTCAAAATTACATGTTATGCGTTTCTACCCAAGTTCTATTTATCCAAGATTTATTCATGATAAATATATCTGACAAAAGCCGATTATTTATTAAAGTGCAATAATAAATAACCGTCAGGTTTTGTATACACTACTTAACTCAACAAG
>JAYMFX010155099.1:0-11861 GCA_036784945.1 Monocelis spectator | reverse complement strand
CGTGCTTAACTAGAGATTCTGAGAGAATATGTTGAGTGATATGAGAGAGTAATTGAGTCGGTTGATATTGAAGCAGACATCACAGATTAGAGAGAGAACACTTCACTCTACAGGTATCTGGGTGAACCAGATAGAACACGCATCATTTATTAAGATACATATGATCAGTGGAATCTGGTGGATGGACTGCATAATATATAGACACAGTAGAATAATCAAACTCAACGATCATATTATTATAATTACTATTCTATACAGAAATTTCTGTTAACTTATAGGTTTTTTTAGAGAGCCAGTCAGAAAAGACGCACTTTTAAAGGGCTGCGCTGTACATTTCGTGTGGGATTGTTTTACAAATAATCGAATAAATAACATTACTGTGTTTAAAATGCATTTAATGGTCACTACATTATGTTAAGAATGTGGAAAGAATTCATTAAATCAAATCTGTAGAAAACATTCATCCTTAGATACACGCCATAGATATGTGCTATAGATATGTGCTATAGATATGTGATGTAGATATGTGCTATAGATATGTGATGTAGATACGTGCTATAGATATGTGCTATAGATATGTGATGTAGATATGTGCTATAGATATGTGCTATAGATATGTGCTATAGATATGTGCTATAGATATGTGCTATAGATATGTGCTGTAGATACGTGCTATAGATATGTGCTATAGATATGTGCTATAGATATGTGATGTAGATATGTGCTATAGATATGTGCTATAGATATGTGATGTAGATATGTGCTATACCTATCATGGTGCATGGGTCGGAGTGCTGGACGACCATGGATATACAATCAAATTTGGAAGAGAGAAAGAGGCGTGGACCGAAGAAGACTTGAGCTCAGCAGGTGAAAAAAGAGATTGGGCTAAGATTGAAGCTTTAACTCAGGACAGAGCAATGTGGAAAATGCCTTCAATGTAAGCAATTATGTTTTGGGTGTTACTTCAGAGTTTAGTCTAGAGAATATTGATATTAAAATACAGTATCCATTAAGAATGTCTGAATGTCAAAATTACAGAATCAACTAATATTTCTATAAAGATCAACGAAAACCGCAATAAATAGGTATTGATTAATTTAGATCCGTTAAAAAGTTTTAACAATAAACGCCAACTTTGAATTACTTAAGGAAATGCTGATCAATTGATCTGCAGCTCAAAATGGTAATTGATTGATTTCACATTAATTCCAACATAAATGACTAACATTTGTGTACTGAAATTGAGAAAAAAATGAAGTGAAATATCATATCAGACTATTAGTTAAGAATCTATGCTATAGTCCTTCTTATCTAATTATGTAATCTAATATTCATAAACACTTGCTTACATTGTGGTTTCTATGATTATTACTTTAAAAAAATTGTTGTCTGGTCAGAAGAATTTGTCTGGTAATTGGGTAATTTATAAAATGTCATTTTGTTTTAATTATTCGTTTAATTCAAAAACCGTGAATTCAAATTTTTGGTTACAATTTAAACAATCAAAATTACGCTTTTATAATTCAAAATTTGAATTCGCGCTGTTTGAGTTAAAAGAATGATTTAAACAAAATGAGGTGATAGCTCGTATTGATATCGGCAGACTGCTAACCATAGAGATGTAATGAATACAAGGTGATCTATAGAGTGCTCATCTCATTCTTATTGCGAGGGGACAATTAGAAACATGGCAGCTGCAGGCAGGCGAGCTGAATCGCGAGTTTCATTCGTGATTAGAAGTCAGTCATTACTTTTTAGCGAATCACAGTTGCGTATTCGTCGAGTATGATTTGGCTGGAGAATTTCATTTTCAATTTGTCTCCACAATCTCATTCAGACAGTCACTCTATATTCACTCATAATAACACTGGATTACATCTCTATGATACAGAGTCAAAAAATGAATTTGAAATAAAATTAAGTTAAAGCCTTAAAAATAAAATACCAGATGTCCTAAATCAAAAAATCTATCCATCAAATTATGAAATATTTGGGATGCCTTTGTGAATTAAATAATTAAAAAAAATATCAAATTTTGTTTTTCTGATTGATTTATAACAATTCTTTACATTCTTATATAAGGTTTGGAATAATTTAATAATGAAACAAACTTACACAATGGCTTTTCTGACGGACAGATAGCACACATAAATCATTAAGGCACCGAAAAAAGATCCCAATACTATTCCAGCTATCCCATTGGAAGTTATTGTAGACATTGGAAGCTGATTTATGGAGGACGAAAGGATAAGCAAGTGTTTGAATATGAGCACTTGCAATGCGAGAGAATTGGCATTAACTATATTGGCATTAACATTCAGAGTAAGTCTACATACTTGCGCTTATCAGGTTATCAGGATCAATGCTGATATTGCGGGGGGAGTAGAACTGGATCCGAGTTGGTTAATTCATATATTGATTGATTGATTGATTGATTGATTGATTGATTTCAGAAGCTTGAAATCATTCAAGAAAGCATTCCAGGTGTTGTTAGCTGATAAAAATTGGTGTTGTTGCGGAGATATGGCTTGCTGTCAACACATGTTGAGATAATCTCGTGTGGTGTGTAAGTGCTGAAACAAAACATTATTCCACCAATTGTTCCATATACTATCAATCTCCCCAATCTATGTATATAGATTGGTACGTATTCACCAATCCTCTCGGAATGTGAGAAAACTAAAGGCATAATAAAAATGAAACTTATTTTGAGAGTCATGGAGAAGAATTTTTCAAACAGCGCGAGCAGTATAAAAATGAAAACATGTCTGCCTGACTTCTTTCATTATTCATGTCATGATTCATGTAAAGGTAGTGTTGAGCAATTAGCAACACTTTCATACCTCTAAATATAGGTATAACATTCAATAATTTATCTAGGTCACGAATTCAATTCGATTAATTGATAAATTCTGCTTGCTATAATTGTTGACAAAATAACCGCATTTTACGTTTCCCATTTGGGAACTATCATTACAGCTCTCATTAAACAGATTTAAGGTTTCTAGAGAACCATGCATAGAGATGTGATACGGTTATAGAGTTATGTGAAGAATATAGAGAGTGGCAGTCTAAAATGAGATTGTGGAGACAAATTGAAAATCAAATTCTCCAGGCAAATCATCAACGAATACTCAACTGTGATTCGTTAAGAAGTAATGCCTGACTTCTAATCACGAATGAAACTCGCGATTAAGCTCGCCTGCCTGCAGCTGCCATGTTTCTAATTGTCCCCTCAATGAGAATAAGATGAGCACTCTATAGATCACCTTGTATTCATTACATCTCTATATGAGTCGAACTAACTATCTCAATTTAATTAGAATGGACGACCAGTTTCATTATTTTCATCTCCTAATTGTGATCTCTAACCAAACTCCATTATAGTCATAGAGTCGAAGAATGGTTAGTTTGTTGGAAATTGGTTATCCATTCCAATTTACTGAGATTTCAGCTTTGCAGATCCGTAAAATTCGTCACTTTCAGACGAATGTCACAAGTAGAAAATTATAGATTTTCAGAACTTTTTCAACTTTTGCAAAGTCATTCATTGTATGTAAATTAATGCAGATCATCTTTTTAAACTGTTGTTTAAATTGACGTTATTTTGTTTTAATTATTCTTTTAATACACACCGCGCGAATTCAAATTAATTTTTCTAAAAACGAACTATCCCTAACGATAACTTTCTTACATAATTGCAGTGGTGATGAGATTAACATCATATTATACTGAGAGTTAATTGGTGATAATTATATGATTATACATCACTTCGATATTGTTGTTGTTGTTGTCTAAACCAATCCTCTAATTTGAGCTGTCAGTTTTAATAGAGAGTATAGAAGCAAGCAACCAAAAGTATTGGTGAGTGCATCATCTATTTCTCTTCACTCTGTGAGTTTTATATGAGAGAGGTTGAACTGATGAGGTTCTCAGAAGTTCTGTAATGATCGCGTGAATTACATCGTCTTCTTGGAGAGATTTAACACCGTTCTGGCTCACAACACAATAATTCTTTATGAAGTTGACTGCTAGAAGATGATGAGATATTGAAATAAAACTATCGTATCATATCATATCATATCATGAATCGAAAGTTATCTTACACCTTACCGGTGAGATTGGATCTTAGTTCACAGAAGATTGAAAATAATCATTTGAAAGATACTTTAAGGAGAAAAGTCGACGACTTCACACGTCTTCAAACACAGCGAATGATCAACGCCGATGAAGGTATAAAAGACTTTTCCAAGCGAACTGGTGCCCAGATGATAACGATGATATCAGAAGAACAGCGAGTAAGTCCGGATGAAAAACCAATCCAAAAAGTGTTTTCTGTCGCCAGTGGTAAGCATCGTGTAGTCAGACCCAAATCTTCCATCGTCAGAGTCAACAGACAGTTAGAATTCGACGACTCGAATGACATGGATCGTCGCAAACAGACCCCTCGACCATACACTGCCGCGTCAAGACTGAACGCATGTTCGAGTAAGAATTGTTCCAGAGCTGAGAGACGTCGAGGTCTATTGTCCGCCAATTCTCTTAAAGAATTTGACGAGAATGATATTCTTATACGAATTAATAAAATATCCCTGGAAAAGAAGCAAGAGGCGATGGAAGCGCTGCCTCTTCCAAGACCCAAAAGTGCAATAACTTTAGCTCGTCTGAGTGCTCCAAAGTCGCACGATAATTCAAAAAGTAAAAAGCCTCGACCGCTTCAAGAGCTCCGCTCACTCTCGAGAATCGATACCCTGAGAAGGTGCAAATCAGCAGTCTCAGTAGCTGACAATCAAAGCGACCCCGCCCTCATTCGACAGCAAAGAGCGTGGCTTGAGCTGCAACAGAAGGTGAAACTATTTTGTTCGAATGTGGACGACTTTGTGGAACAAACGAATAAAGACTGTGAGTACAAGAAGGCTGACCCGATGGCACATTTCTCCCTATTGGTATTTTAGCTAGGAAGTCTGTATTTAACATAATATTGTATAGAATTTCACAGTTAACATTAGTCATAATAGTTAATTTGCTTGACTTATTGGTCGAGTTATTATTCTGACACAGTCTATGGTTTTCATGCGAATTTAAGACTTGTCTTGTGATCCAGTTGGTTCATTTGTTGAGTATGCTATTGCTTCGAGGAAAATAATGACTCGTTTGTATATTTTGACTGCAGAATCCACAAATACGCAGGTTGTCAATTCTTCCAGGTTGTAAAGTAAAATTCAATTTTGGTTTCTTAGAAGTTGTAGAAATATTTTTTTAGTTAAATTCAGAATAACCTCCTTTAGAATATTCATTTTCAAAGGTTGAATGTTATTCTAGATGCTTAAATGTTTGAATTATTTTGTTGAAATGAATTTGAACTTGGAGTGTCACTACTCTTTTTTACAGGTGGTTATGTGAATGTAAGTTAAATCTCTTGATCCTCAAAGTTCCCACCATTAAAAAGCATTCCAATTATAATTTTTGTGAATTATATTGAAATATTTATCCTTATATTTTCAATTCAATTTGAGTTGATTTGATTTGATTCATTCTCATTATTAATGTTTCTTTGCTGTGATCAAAATTATATAGAGAAATCCTACCATTATTGAAAATCCTACCATCTAAACCATCTACTACCTGATATTTTATATGTTGTGTCATTTTGTAGTTTTTCTGCTGATATTCTTGAATGAAATGAAAAATATAGAATGATTTGATTTGATTGTATTTTGATTGTTAAATCATAAACTGAATTTGAAATAAAAAGTCTAAAGTCATTAAAATTCAAAATTTCCGTCAATAATAATTATTATTTTTTAATTGATTTAAACAAAATAAAAATTATAAACTTACAACAAAGTTGAATTATATTTTCTATTGAGATATTTTCTATTGAGATATTAATCAAATTACTAATTTTATTAGGTATTGTTGAGTTTTCCAAATTGATGAGAACTACCCAATAAGATTGTCATCTAAAATTATGAATTTACGAGCGTCTGAAACCATAGATATCAGAACTAAACAAAATGTTTCGATTTCTATAATTGTAACTAAGAATAATTGCTCAATAAATTCTCAGTTTTTTCTTTAAGATTGTAGGTATCACAATACACAGCTAGTGTATGCAACACTCAGGTTTATAATTGTTTAGATAAATATATAGATTGTGATTATGAGCTCATTATAATTACACTTTGTGCAAGAATATTCAATGAGCGAGGATACAATAGAAGTATCGTTGGATTCATTGGCTTAATTACTAATTGTGGAGATAATTATCATTTGCATGTGGAGATAATTGCCTAACAACACCAAATATAGATAGGTTCCTATATCGCTTTTCTTAAAGGTATAATATCTTTGATTATATTCATCTAAAGTAGGTGTGCTAAATAAAAATAATTGCATATTTTATAGCAATGCTTTTCCTAAACATATTTCTCACAGTTGTGTTAGAAGAGTTTAATCTAGGCTGTTATACAATTATAGCAATGCACTTCTATTGATAACAATCATTTGATCCACTATATGTTGGTACTTTTATTGTAATATTGCTGAGAATATATATATAAATCTATAGATATTGATCACAATATATAAATCTATAGATATTGATCACAATATACAAATCTATAGATATTGATCACAATATATAAATCTATAGATATTGATCACAATATATAAATCTATAGATATTCCCCACAATATACAAATCTATAGATATTCCTCACAATATACAAATCTATAGATATTCCTCACAATATATAAATCTATAGATATTCCTCACAATATACAAATCTATAGATATTCCTCACAATATACAAATCTATAGATATTCCTCACAATATACAAATCTATAGATATTCCCCACAATATACAAATCTATAGATATTCCTCACAATATACAAATCTATAGATATTCCCCACAATATACAAATCTATAGATATTGATCACAATATATAAATCTATAGATATTCCCCACAATATACAAATCTATAGATATTGATCACAATATACAAATCTATAGATATTGATCACAATATATAAATCTATAGATATTCCTCACAATATATAAATCTATAGATATTCCCCACAATATACAAATCTATAGATATTCCTCACAATATATAAATCTATAGATACCTATATTGAATGTTGGTTAGTAAATAA
Organism: Monocelis spectator; assembly: GCA_036784945.1. Classification (NCBI taxonomy): domain Eukaryota; kingdom Metazoa; phylum Platyhelminthes; order Proseriata; family Monocelididae; genus Monocelis; species Monocelis spectator. Next base: position 4,696 of record JAYMFX010155099.1, on the reverse strand, counting down.
GAACAGCGTATTTAAAAGGAATAATTTAATATATTTAATTATTTTACAGAGAATTAAAAGCAAAATGAAATATTCAGCAGTTTAAAAATAATTAGAGAAAACAATATGTATATCTATATCTATATATTGAATATCTATAGATGCATAAGAAGTTAATAGACCTGTACATCATTGTTGACCTCATATAATAACAGTAGGTATCTACATGAACTGAGTTTGTGAACCCTAACCTCTCCTAATTAGCCCAAGTATAAGTAAATCAATGAAAAAATATATTCACACATAGAAATATCATAAATGATGATTTCGTAGGTATTGACGATTTGGAAATATTGTTAAAATCTTGATTTTACATTATAGGTTGAAATGAATATTGTATAAAACTCAATAACTCTACACACATAATCTTAATCTATAATCTAAAATTTGGCAAGATACTTATCATTAATTGATCAATCAACAAATTTCCTTTTTATCAAGTTTGAGCGCGTAGTTCTTAATATTCTATCTAGGTACTCATAGAGATGTAATGAATACAAGGTGATCTATAGAGTGGTGATCTGATTCTCATTGAGAATTAGAAATTAGAAACATGGCAGCTGCAGGCAGGCGAGAGTTAATCGCGAGTTTCATTCGTGATTATAGAAGTCAGCCATTAATTCTTAGCGAATCACAGTTGAGTATTCGTCAAGTGCCTTCAGTAATTTGATTTTCAATTTTGTCTCTACAATCTCATTTAAAGTGCCACTCTCTATTCACTCATAATAACACTGGATTACATCTCTATGGTTCACTATGCTACAAAATCTTAAAAAACCATCAAAATAGAAAATCTTTTATGAACTATTGAAACCCATCTTTTAATGATGATATTTTATTAAAGTATGTAGGGTATTATCAATCGGTTAATATAATGTTTCCGCCGTATAAAGACACCATATTATTATACGAAAGCTCATATAGAAATAAATTATAGAATAGGTAATGTAAGTAAAGAGTCTATTTATTGGCAGTGTTAATATGGTCTATAAGAGACTGAGTATATAACTCAACAATAGATTAATAATATAATGAGGTGATGGAGGAACGAAGAAATTGTGTGCTCTTTATGTACAAGGTTCTATGAGTTGGAAGTATCTTCTGAATCAGAATGATAAAAAATAAAAGTATATTATAGAATAAATGGGAACAACCTTTAAAATCTTTCCGTCACAACTAATACAACTTTGATAGTCTCTATCATATAGGAGGGTTAGATTTGGCGCTTAACAAGTAATAATTTTGATTACTGAAAATGATCTTAAAAAAAGCATTTATATGCACCTGCTCTTGCAAAAACCAAACCCAACATTAAGAAAGAAGATCGATGCGTTAGCACCAATCCTCTTCGTCATCGCTGTATAAATGTCGAATGTCCGGATTGGTGGCCTTTCTTGATTTCGCTATCACCGGATTAGCAATGAGTCTGGATTGGGTGGTGCAGGGGTCTGGCTCCAGCAATGGGTCTGATGAACTGAAATTATGATACAAATTTGAAGGCGCAAGTCCAAGGCCGGCAGCCGATGTCTGCATAGACGCCGCTTGACTGGGATAATAGGCGGCGCTTGAATGGGGCGGCAGGATGGGATGAGGAGGATAATTATGCGGATTATTCGATGAATAGTTTGACAATGGTGGAAGAGAATGTTGTAGGGGGCTGGGTCCAGCTTTCGCTAAATGACTGAATCGTGGAGCTGAGTGAAGCTCTACGCGCACATTCGGACTGATACTTCGATTCGGTTGGTGACTAGCCAGGGCAGCGGTAAGACTGGTGTTGTTGTTGTTAGAGAGGATTGTATTGTTGTATCCTCCTGTCACAGGGTCTTGCTCGTACTTCATCATTGGGTGACCTGAGTTTATTGAATAATAACCTGCATAATTATCCACCATTGGTGCCAATTGACCACTCATCTGGTAGTGCGGAGGATCGTCCAATCTTTGTAGGTGATGCTCCGGTTGGAACCTCCCTATGTAGGGTGAGTCTGTGCTGATAATTGAACCACGCGTCGGAGAACTAAGTAGACGGGGGAAGTTAATTAGTTCGTCTGGGGAGTCTTCATTTTTGAACATTGTGGGACTTGGCAAAACATGAGGCATATTGGCTGATTCCGCCTCAACAATCGGGTCGAGATCGTATTCTGAGCTTATCAATCGCGTAGTGTCATCAGTAGAGCACGCTAAATTGAGTGATGTTGGCTTTAGCATTGCGGGCAGTCTGGGGATCACTAGCATGGGTGGTAGACTGTTGCCCCTATTCTGCTGCAATAGAATCGATGTGGACTGCGGTGCGCTAACCACGGAAGCTTTGGGTGGCTGTGCAATCAGCGTGGTAGGGTGGTGTTGCTGGTGTTGCTGGTGGTGATGATTGATAACTTTCTGTGGACTCGGAGATCGCGAACGTTCTGTCAAATGTGTGGAGCTGAAATATTCCGGATGTCGATTTTGATTGAGATGTGGCGATGAGCGTACGAAGACATTCTGTGGTGACGGTGACCTCGACCGAGATTCCAATGAAATATTTCTCACTACTGGCTCTGTGGGGTTATGCAAAGCCGGAGTGATGATGTGAGATCGTGGATTGTTGTAGTAGCGGTTATTTGATTTGACGGGTATCTCGAAATTTTCGTCCAGAAGATGATGTCGATTTCGTCCTAAAATTTCATTTCATAACGAATTAAAATAAAAATTGGCATTTGAACCGTTTGAATTCAATTAAAATTAAAACAAAAACTAAACAAAACTCCCAAAGACATTGCAAAAACCTATTTATCTGATTAAATATTAATTAATTACATAGTTAAATAAAGCGGTAGTTCAAATTCTCTTTCTTAATTACTATTAGGTTAAATAATTTTACAGTTGAAAATGGCAGATACTACTTATGAGAGTTTAGCAAGTAGTAGGTACACTTACACTTATAAATCGTTTGAATCTCCGCTTTATTTAACAAAATAGTTGAAAATATGGAAGAAAAGTAAACACCAAAATTTTCTACAGAGACAAAATAATCCCCAAACCATAGAGATAGATTTAAATTTAGACCTGTCAGTAATAAACTCGATCCTTGTGCGTATCACTTGTCGCATTTTCTTATCTAGAGTCGAGCACATCAAAATATATCACATAAGAGAAATTCACATGTAAACCAAACACTAGCCACAGAGGTCCATTTACATTCAGGTAGAGAGATCACTCACTAATCCCAAATTAATAATAAAAGCAGCGAGTGATATCATCTAGCTGTATTCCTCATGGAACTCTGCGACACTGCGGTATACAGCAATTTTCTTACCAAGGTATTTCTCTCTTCTGTCGTGTTCCTGTATCTGATGAGCCTGGTCCACAATACTGGTCACAGCGTCTGAGAACTCGAACTGGGACGGTGATCTGGATGGCGCCCTCTCGTCGTCATAGTAGTAATGCGAGTTGTCATCGGGCCTCTTCACCGGCTCCCGATAGTAGCCGTGCGAGTCCTCCTGTCCGGTCAAACGCTGATAAGTTGATGGACTACCGCCGCCCATGTGTTTGCGGGACTCATTGTATCGGTCATGCGGTTGGGCACGATTGCCGGATGGTCGATTCGGTCCTAAATGCTGCTCGTGGTCAAGACTTTCTTCATCGAATTCGTTAGGGTGCAACTGGAATTGATGAATTTGAAGCTTAAAGCTCAGTCGGATTGACAAAGTCATGACAAAAAAACGTTTTCAAACGTCTAAGGCTATATTACATATGGGTCGAGGAGAATTTTATGCAAACTTGCAGTCCTACAGAGGTCTATTAACCACTCTCTCTCTCTCTCTCTCTCTCTCTCTCTCTCTCACCTGTGGATTATCTGGGTGGTTATTATTCCTATTTGAGCGTTGCTTGTTGTGCTTCTTGAGGTAATTGTATGATCGTTTGATGACGACTGTATCGCCCGTCTCGGGACTTATTCGGTCAATGCTGAAATAGAATACTCATAGTTAAGGAATATGTCCATGATGGAAGCAATTCTTTTAATAGGATTTGAATTTGAAAGTTTTTGAAATAGATGCTCTCTTAATCTTGAGTACAATGTTCTATGTGATTTACCGACATAAACATCTGATAATGCGATATACAATATCGAAATATATCGAAATAGAATTATGTAAATTGTTTAATACATATTTTAATATATCCTCTTTTTCATCTTCAGTAAACCTCTTGACAAAGTTAATGAACCTTTTCAGTAATTGTGTATTATACTCAAGAATAGGAGAACCTTATTTATCAATATTATTTAATATAACCTTTCATGTTGAAGTAATCTCTTTGAAACTTCTAGTTTCAGTTAAATTCTATGAAAGCATAGCATGCATTTATGCATTTATGATACGTATTTATGCTTAGATCCTATAAACATATAAAACAAAATCGCATAATCGCAGTAACGCATAATTTTCTCCTATACGTAAAGAATTTACCACATTGACAAACTAAGCATTTGAAACGAGAGACCAGGTAAATATTTAACACTATAAATAAACACTATTTAAACAACTTAGAGATATATTTAAAATTGCGTCATTGGGTATGGTGAACCAATCAGGTATGAATACATCTCATTGGTCTACATAATTTGGAAATATCCTTGTTTGTCTATATCTATATCTATGGATGATATTGGAAGACTATC
>JAYMFX010154766.1:0-11875 GCA_036784945.1 Monocelis spectator | reverse complement strand
AGATTACAAAAGTGTTATTATACACTATCTTGGATATCTTACAATATAAAGGCAGTGGCACATTTTCAAAATTCAAAATTTATATCTTTAAAGTGGCATCAATTAGTATCTCTTGAAGGAGTAATTCGGCCTTCAATTTGATGCAATTTCAGCAATCATTTTTAAATAAAGATATATGTATATTTACTTAACATATTTACTTAACCATAAAAGTTTTTAATTAGTTCATATACTTATATATATTTCTGAGATCTGAAAGTATTGATTTTTAGCATATCTACATGAAAACTGAATTTTATGATGAAGAATTTATCTCAGAACTAACTAATTTTTTCATGGCTAGATTCTGTCAATATCTTAAACTCCATAGTAAATAACTATATATACATAACAAATTCGCTTAGATAATTTAAGCTTTAAATTTTTCTGTTTGTAGTCTATTGTAATGGTCGAATATTTTTCAGTAGTACTGAAAACCATCAACAAAAATATGAATCTCAATTTACATCCGTATACATCATAATACATCAGTTGTTTAGTATGTTACTAAAGTAGTCTATCGAAAGGCTACAACATATTTTTATCTTCAACAACAAAGAATGCTTTGTAATTATGTAGTTAGAATTGAGAATTTTTCATTGTATAGTAAGTACATACTAAATCTTTTCAACTGGGTAACGTTTAGATAATTTTTAATTAGGAAATAAGTAGTTACTTCTAAATTAAGGATAATATTTGACATTTTTGGCTAATTCATCATATGCTTGAATAAGTAAAGTTGAATATCAAATTTTCTTTTTGGAGTGTGTCGCCTGTTTACAATAATTTGAGGTTTTTTTTGTAGTGCTCTATCTATCACTCTACACTTCTGACTTCACATTCGGACAACCATTGATCTTAGTAATAAAATATTATGTAATAATAGGTTGGCCTCTGTTAGCTTCACTTGTGTTAGAACTTCAAGGCAATGTTTTCATCTTCATTAATTGTAATTTTAAAATTAAATTTTCTTCAGTATGTTTGATTTAAGTTTAGAACGCTCAATCTTTTGTTACTCTATTTAATTTATAGAAATTTTCTTGATTGTTTAACAAATGAATAGGATCATCAATTAAAATATATTAATTGATTTAAATTAATCAATTAAAATATATTAGTTTGATCAATACATTTAAATGATCATTTCAGATCATCTTGATCTTTCAGTGTTACTAAAGGCGTGTCTTTACTTCGGCAGTTAATTGCTATCTCTTTCATTACATCCAGTGTTGCTTCTATTCAGTTATGATTAAATTACATACCATTTCTGATATGCTTTCATTGTTTTGACATATATACGTATTTTAATTATGGCAGTTTAGTCTTATTGTCTTATTGTTTCATGTCACTGTGTAATTAATTCTTTCATTGTTTGTTTAAGTGGTATGTTAAAATAGTCTTTTACTTTCTTAACACTGAAATTTTTATCTGAATAATGAATTAATGATTCAACATACGTTTATTTATTCTGTGTATATACGCAGAATGCTTTCTGTGTGAGCTCCATATTCAATAGATACGATGTGTTTGTTGTTCTATTTGTTAATTTGTTTAGCTTCTCGAGTAGTATTGCTCATAACTTACTTAGTATTCTGGTTGCTAATTAATGAATAGTTAATTGTCAGCCTACAGTGCAATACGACTTGTTTCGCTTTATTACCGACTGTCAAAGTAACAATAGCATTATTTAATTTAAAGAGTCTGCTATTATTAGTGAAGTGCTGTATAGAAAAGAAACAGCTCATCAGCCTATTATTATTATTCCTTGACATTCCAGGCATGTGAGCGCTATATAGATAATGTCGAAGGCAACTATAGATTTCCACATTGTAACAGCATCACCTAAATCGTTGGAGTAATTGTTGGGTTCATCATAGGATTTGTGGCGCGCATTCTTCCATCGTAATCATGAGGTCTCGGGTTCGATTACCTTCTGCACCTCTGATAAGGGTTCTTATCATGAAACATTGTTAGATTTTTCAAATTTGCATTTCATTCTTCATATATAGCAAATTCTACTAGGTTATGAACAAATTTATTTAAATATCCCAAAACCTAATCCCTCTTTATTTAATCTTATACATATTTAATTAAAATTGTACAATAATATTCTAATATTTCCGATATAATATAAGCGCGTTCGTTGCCTTCTGCTTGAAAAGAAATTGGTACATTTTTATGTGCAGGAATCGCCCGCGTTGTGTGTGTGCACCCCAGCCTATATGCAACACTGATTAGATGCTAAAGCAAGTCATTTAATTGATTGTAATGCGACAATAACTACACGAGGCATTCACATCTAAATTTTCACTTGTTGTGCTGATGAATGCATAGTTCAATATGTCGCCTCATTCGTCACATGCTCTTTCTCTCTCTCTCTCTCTCTCTCTCTCGCTTATAATGAAATCAATTTAAAACTGTTAGGACTTGTTAAGCATAATTTTTTTTACATCAGTCTTAATATTTCTAAACTTGTCTGTCTATTATGTGTGACTTGGTTGTACATCATGTACAACACTGGGCTGCATCAAATGCATTCATTCATTCATTTATTCTATATTGCACTATACTACTATAAATTAAGAAGGAAATTTTTTCTTTTACATCACTCTGATTTGTCGGTGTTCAATTCATTCGTATGTTAACTTTTTAAACGATGCGCTTGGCTTGCATAATCTCTGTGTGTGCGAAAATACCAAGTTGTGGTGTTGATTCAGTCGCCCCCTATCAATTATTCTATCATTCTTGTCAACTAATTAGCTAGTACTGCTACTACATACTACTACTAACTACTTATGAAGTCGATTCTATACTTTCTCTTTCTGTAGCAAACAGGGCTGTGGCTGTCTTTTGATTAAACTGTTCATTACATACTACTTACTTACTACTAGTTTGAAACCAAATTTATTCTGGCGCATTATACTGTTGTAGACTGCTAATACCTTCTTCGTATAACTAAATAGTATGTATATAGAAGTCTTAGGACTTCAGAATATGATTTTTTTTAACAAAAAGTAACCTGCAATAGGTTTCATGCAATGCAATGTCTGTTTGTCACTCGACTAATTCTTCCATCGTATTCATGCGTCTGTCTGTTTATCAAAGAAGTTAACAGTTAAGCGATTGATGAAAACTATAAGCTCTCTAGCTAGCTAGTGAGATTTAATTGACTGTCTGTAATGAGTAGAAGTGTATTATTCCTGATTGATAAAATGATTTTTGTAAGTAGTATGTATCTATCAAGATAGCCTCATGCAATGTGCACTGCGCGGAGAAAGAAAGCTCAGCAGCGTGTAGGCCAATTAGAAATCATCTAAACTAACTTTTACAATATACTAAAACTAGACTGTCCAGTTCTTCAGTTATTATAAAGCTTATAGCCGTGTTATTCAACAGCTCATGACTCGTATTGAAATGTGATTATTAGAATGAATCGGGTTTGCTTATGTACACATACAAGTGTGTGGTATTGGTCTTCTGCTTAATCTCGATACTGTATCTCCTGTTAGATGTAGCTTGAGTGTAAGACATCATCGTCACTATCTGACTCTTCTAATAAGTCTATCAAACTGCAGCTGAGTAGGTCTGCCTTAAACTTATTAAAAGGCGGCGATATATAGCAGGCATTGCTAACTGTCCTCTGATTTCAGCCTGTTCTCTTCGTCTATTAAGCGATATTCTAACTGCCTACATAGTAGAGATAGATAGATAGATAGATAGATTGCAATCATGCCTGTTAAATTCTTATTTAAATCTTCGCTGTTTTTGTAGCGTCTCAATTTTGGAAACTTGTCATTCTTTGTATTGTAGTTTATACTGAAGAAGTTTATTCAGGCTGATTAATTTTGACTGTTCGAAACCTTCACTCTAACTAACACTTGCGCAACTATACTGTGCTTTAGTTAAGATCTTTATTTTCTATTCAATCAATCACAACGAGCAGGCAGGGTAAGTGTTGTTTTCTTTTTGATTTAAATATTTGTGTTTAAATTTAAAGATAATATTTGTTAGGCATTCTTGTTTCTCATAATAATTAAATGAAATATTATTTTATTTGTTGATATGTATTCGTATTTGTGTACCATAATGCCTTTCTGATGTTCATGTTGCCTTCCGTGATCTATCCGTAGTAAGCAAAGGGTTAACTCGTGTATTTAGTTCCCTCTCATTGGTCTAATATTTCACCATTATTGCACTATAATATCATAATCAAACACCATACAACCATAGATATTAAGTTCTCCTTTTATTAAATGTCAGATCTATATTGTGATGCATAGGCTCACCCATAGAGATCTTACAGTGAGTGGCAATCGGGGGCTAGTCTATCTAGGTAAACTACATATCTATGGTTCACCTATTAAGCATCTCGATAATATACCTAGTTGTAATTTGCTGGAATTATTTCTAGTGATTGAATGTGATGTGTGTATTAAATACTATGGATTATTGTTTAACTTTTAGCCTCTCTATTAGAAGCCCACTGTCTCTCCCATAGTAACCCAGGGCTTATAATAGAGAGAATTTAAGATTTCTAGTTGATCCCAGCAGGCACTATAACTTTTAGTTGCTTCATTAGTTACCCATGCCGTTGAGTCTCCAATTTTTACTGTGATGTTAATGAATTATTAATTTAACTGATTGCTGTATACTTCTTAATCTGTCTTAATCAGTACTGCACTGGCAATGATCGGTGCCAGAGTCTATTGTGTAGCATTTAAACTGATGTAATTGTAGAACAATTCTTAACAAGCCAACTGACAACAACAAGTGCCTTCTTTTGGCATCTTCTCTTGTCTAAATCTGCTGTCATTCATTTTTCAAGTGTTTTCTTGCATTATAGAATCTCTCTAGGTTACAGTTTCTAGAGTAGCACGAAACTGCTTGCTCACTTTCATAAATAGGCAGTTGATCGTAATAATCCAATGATGGAACACTATAATCAACATGTCATCTTAATGTCAAGTTTTAATGCACCGATGATTATTGTAAATTATCGATTTTTAACTCTCGCAATAATTATTTCGCATTTGGTGTTCTATTTGTCTTTATTGATCTGTGTGGCTAAATATGATATTAATATCATCACTATTATGTTCTCTGGAGTTGTTAGTCACTGGGACTAATTTTGCTTAAAATCACAGGCTCGTAAATCAATAATTACTTTTATAGTTAACATTACTTATGTTCTTTAAATGTCCACCAAATTTGATGATCTGTTTAACGGAAAATGAATGCATTTAAAACGTGTCATCGTTTTGTTGTGTCTGATTTAAAATGGTAAAGATATTATGATGTTAGAAATATGATTTGCTTTGTGATGTTGTAAATTTAAACCGGATAGAAAATCAATTCAGAAAATCAATTCATTTCGTAAAAGTCTTTGTAATTCACTAGGAAATAAGAATAATAGAGCATTACTATAATGCGACTACTGTAAAGTAGTAAGTTTTTAGTATGGTAAAATAAATATTGATGTGATAAATGCGATAACCTGGATTTTAATTAATCTTTGTAGTATTTTAAAAGAATTATTGGAATTATTATTTATACATAAATAAATTATTACTCACTCTTGATTATGCAAAACCGTTTTAATTAATTTTTCACTTGTTATTCTTAAATCATAGTATGGTCTAAGTGTCATTGCGGTCCAGATTTATTCAGTTAATTAATACGTAGATAATTGATTCAATTTTGATTAGGCAAGAATGGATGATGCCATTCTTCTAACTAAACTACCGTATGTATGCATTCAAAGCACTTCCCAAATTGATTCTATAAATAGAATTGTTGTTATTCAACCTTTAATTTAACACTAACTGCACTAACTGAGCATAGCACTGAGCACTGAGGGTATTATGAGATCCAGCGCTGCTCGCTCAAATATGACCTACTTCACAGAGAGAGTCTCGATATCGATATTACATACGTACATATTATTATGTATGAAGCGAGTCCTTCTCTTTATCTCTCTCCTTCTCTCTCCCTCTCCCTCTCTCTCTCTCTCTCTCTCTGTCTGTCTGTCTGAGATGCGATATTGTTCCCTATGTGGTCCGGTAGAGTATCATCATCATCTGACTAGTATAGGATAGACTCAGGCGAAACTCCAGATGTGATTTGCCACCAAATTTCAATATGCGGCAAATATTTCGATCGAAGTTGCTGCTTGTCATCACACTTCTCAGCTGATTGATTCTTTTAGTGACCTTCGTTATTTTTGTTTGGGGATTATTTGGACATTCACGTTGATTTTGATATTTGGAATTACAATTTTGTCGTACAATTCAATATATATAATATAGTGAGTTACATTATTATTACGTATTTCTCGAGATCTCTCTATCTAAGCCAGCCTATGGCAATAGGCTGGCTATAGCTCATAACGGCCTATATAGGTTGGTTGAAAATGGGCGATTTTTCATGTCTCTCTATAGAGAGACCCCCTCTGAACCAAATGATTTGAAATTTTGTATGCAAGGAGTCTTGTCCGATACTAAGACATGGACAAAGTTTCATTAAGATCTATCAACTACATCACGAGATGTGGCCGGGAAAAATTTACGTTTTTTCGTCATTCTTCTTCTTCATCATACATATTTAAATTGATTAATGTAGGTAGTTGTATGAGATAGGGTTGATCACACGAGAAGAGATATTCGATAAACATGATATTCATGTTTTTATGAAATCTCTCGTTGTTTATTAGTTCATGTCTATCGTATTAAATAGATTCTATTTCGAAGTCTATGGAAATTGAAGACTATATAGTTAGTCTTAAATACATTGATTGATTGTTTGATACTAGCAAAAACACAAATTGCTCTTAAAGATTCGACTGAAATATTTTGTCTACTAGGTATGTATCTCTACATTGACTCTACAGAATGAAAACAATTATGCGCTATTTTTTATTCATTACTTGTTGACGAAATTCATTCAGCATCTATTATTATTATTATTATATTGCCGCGACAACTTCCCAACAATCTTCTGGGAATTAACTGAGAAAATCGCTTCTAGAAAAATCATAATTTCATGTCACATTCAGCTATATAACTTGTTTGCCGTCCTGCCTGACTATCATCATACCGGTTTGGTTATTATTTAGATAGCTTGCGTATTTAAAAACTTCTAAATAGTCGTTATAGGGAAGTAAGTACTACCCTATAGTGAGGCTAGATTGTGATTCTTAACCAGTGATTCTCTTCAAACTCAAATGGTCCATCCTCTCTATAATGAGCAGAAATAATCCCTTAGATTTTGTATTGAATGGCTTTAACTATTGTCAACATAATTTAGTCGTGTGCAATATTTTCCCCATCTAATCAAGGCTTTTTAAAAATTGACTGTTTAGAATCTTGATGGCTTGCTTTCTCCGTCCGCTCTCTCTGTCTCTCTTTCTCTGTCTCTCTGTCTCTCTCTCTCTCTCTCTCTATGTATATGTATAATGCGAAGTTCCTCTCGAAATATTCTTTGTCGTTGCAATGAATTCATCGGTATTGTGGATTTGTGTGTGTGTGTGTGTGTGTTTATTTGATTCATTCGACTAGTAGCTTACTTAAATTTGTTAATAGATTAGCTTAGCATTGCTAACCGCTCATTTCTTATCACCCACTTTGCTCTCGCGTGCTACTTTGGTTTTTGTGTGTGAGTGTGTTGTCTATCTAAGCATTGTGTCGGTATGTGTTTGTGTGTGAGTGTGTCTAGGTATTCAGTTGTTTTAGGTTGTGTCTTTGTATCATCTGATTTATTAGAGGGATAAAGAGTAGAGATTTCAAAGCATTCATTCATTCATTCATTCATTCTATTTAAAGAAAGCAAGAAGAATTATTGATATGATATTGAGAGGAATGGGGGACACGACTTCGACTTTGTGGCTTCCAAGCGTTTTGTTGTTTTGAATTTATATTTAGCTGGTGGAAATGAAGAGGTAGTAGTAGCCCCACGCAGTATTCTCGCTTTTTTACTTTTTCCATGTTGTTGATTACTGGGTGGAAAGATTCCTCAATTAAATTTGAGTAGTATTGAGTTTTTAGCTGCTGCTATATCTGCACAAAGGCAGAGGCAAGGCAGCAGATTTGTCTGCCTCACTTACTCGTGTGCTCTGACATTCCTTCGATTCCGATAATTATAAATGAGACTAATACAATAAAGAAGTTTTAAATGGTTCTGTTATTCAACTAAAATCCACACTTTTTAACTTTAGCGAAATGCATACGGAAATCTACCATCATTCACTAGGTTAAGCGAAGCGCTTCTTGATTAGACAAATAGAGGAAAGACAGACAGACAGACAGACAGACAAACTATAACTTTCTAATAAGGCTTGTGCCTACACATACAGAAGGGGAAAACTGAGAAAGATTATTAAGTAATATGCGGAAGAGCCAATAATATTATTATTTACTTGACATTCGTTTGATATTGCAGCAAAAGGCTGTGTTTTGGATTGCGCGCATCTGTGTTTTTTAAAAGGGGACAAGCGATATAATTTAGCAGTGTCTAGTTATGAGATTGATATCTTCTTGTAGGCGCGCTATTGACGACTTTTCTACTCGACTGTGTGGCTAATATTTGTTTTCTTTTTATTCACGTGTTGCTGATTAACTTTCAACACTTCATTCCGTTGAGCCTCCTCGCCTCTCCTCTTGTTCTATCTTATCACCGGCCTCCTCTTCCTCGCTGTAGGTGACCGTGAATCCATCGTACAGTTTTTTGGACTCTCTCTAATTCATCCTAATTCAATTAATGGGACTCTCAACTAACTAAATATTATTATATTATGATTAGGTGACATTGTTTGCTTCTTATTGGCCGTCACATGATTGCATTTTATGGGATTATATAATTAATTGATTGAGATTCCTGACGCTTGAACTGTTATTGTTGTTATTTTCACTCGCTTGTAGACGCACTGATCTGATCTGATCTGATCATCCATGATAAGACAATAATAATATTCATCAACTGTGTAAAACAACGCTGTCCACTGGATTTCCTTAAACGATTTTATTTTCAGTAAGTGCATATTATGTTAATAAGTAATAATTGTATTGTAGTACTATTGTATTATAATGATTTATTAAATTATCATTTTAATAATAATAAGTTTTGATAAACATGCTATTCTACACTATCCCTGTGAGGGAAATTTGCAAAACGTGTGAATCTATTAATAGAATTGAATGAAACGATCTGTAATGAGGTGTACAGTCTAGGCCTTCTAATGTATTTAGTATTTCTAACGAATTGTGGTCACAATTATTGTATATTGGTGCATAATATTCTTGCACTTGCTCCTAATAGACATTTGTCCAGGAAATGTAACCCCAGCGCGGACAAGCATCCACAATGTGTGTATTTGTGGATGCTTACCTGTTTTGCATCATGTACATATATACAGTTTCACTTCTCTATCTATCTATCTATCTAGCAGCTAGTAATCATTGATAGATAGATAGATATACCTACCTGAGATTCGAGACGCATTCAACAAAACTTGGACACTGTTTGTGGTGGTAGAGATACAGAGAGAGAGAGAGAGAGAGAGAGAGAGAGAGATAGTGCCCGCGCGCGTATACTGATGTATTCACTCATTGCGTTTACATTGGCAACATTTTCTCTCTTTATTTATTTTTAATGCCTTCTTAATCTGTAATGCGATTAGACGTCAAGAAATCGAGACCTACTATCAGAAAGGTCGCATTTAAAATTTCGCTTTAAAAATGCTTTAGCAATTTGTTTATTGAGTTGTGAACAAGCGCGCTACCAGTCACACCAGTGGAGTGTCGATTTACTGAAATCAGCCAGAATCCCCTTAACTAGCCCTATTTAGTAAGTTTATAGATGGATGGGGCTAAAATCATATTAATATTGGATAGTAATCACCTTCTTGTCTGTTACTATTTTTATTTATATTTGAAAGCTTAATCTTTTTCTCTCTCTCTCTCTCTCTGTGTGTGTGTGTGTGTGTTTCCTTTACCGCGCTTTCTTCTCTTTTTTTTAAAGAATTCTTTGATAAAGTTAATATTGAGTGTGTGGAGTAGTTAGTTGTAGCGGGTGATTTTAATTTTACCAAGTGTATCAGCGCCCATCAATATTATGTTTCTATGCAAAATCAAATATGTATGGGACTGGAGTTTTCTTCCTCCTTATCATCATTTCATGTTGGCGACATCACACTGCCGCGCTACTACTAATATGCCATGATCTTATTAACTCTCTATACGACCACAACAACGTGCTGAAATCTTCATCATGAATTGATGATAGTGATGAAGTAACTGCTTCCACACAAACACAGAGACATAATAATATAGTATGTATATCTATACACTAATAGCCTGCCTCTCTCTCTCTCTCTCTCTCTCTCGTACACCTTCCACTTGAAGTGAATAAGCGTGTGTGCCATACACTGTATCACTGTATTATTGCACAAGCCGGCCAGAATGGCTTGCCTTGACAACTTTAATGTAAGGAGATGCGTTTTTGTGGCAGTTCTGATGAAATGTGCAGTCATTATGGTCATCATTTCAGTCTACACTCGACCTGACTCTACTCTATAAATATTGCCGGTCATTAAAAGCATTATAAGGTCCCTTTTTTCCCCATTTTCCCGATTTGTTTTTCACCCCCACAATTAGAAGGCAGTTTTCACATTCGACAAATTGATGATAGTTTTGTTTAGGTCGATTCTTTTTAGAGAGAAATCGATTAAATACAATATGCTATTTTTAGTTCATTCACTAAATGCTTTTGGGTCAGCTATTTCTTTAAATATTTGAAAGGAAGACGAAAAATGTGGTGGTCTTCAGCTCTAATTATAATCAATCAATCAATCAATCACTAAGTTTTCAGTTTGCTCGCGTTTCTTGTCATGTTGTGTAAATTGAAACGTACTACCTACAATTTACTATACATAACTATGGTATGATATTCTTCCTTTAAACAATGAATGACACTCAGCTACACTGTGCCTGTATAGTCATCAAAATTTTCCACTTCTCTTATTTATTGATGCTGCTGTGGTGTCGCTACTTTGGTGAATTTTTGAAATTCGGATTATTAGCAGTGAGATAGAGTGGGGAATCGCTTTGTTAGGACTGGGTGTTGTGTTGAGGCAGGCTGAGTGAGCAATTTATTTCTCTGCTCGCATCATCACCATCATCATCATCATCATCATCATCATATCCAGTGTGATTGAAGCGGCCGCGTCTGTTTCATTATGCTACCTGTCTTATCAATTCAATTAGTGACTCTTCCCTACCTACTACCAGCATTCTATCCAGATAGAAATAAAAGGAAAAATCGATAATTTCTCCTACCTCTAATGAATGAATGAATGAATGAATGATAATAAAAAGATGTTCGAAAAATAATGATTGAAACTGTATAATAGACACTCACTCTACTACTGATAACTGAACCTCACAATTTCATTTTCGCTGACAAACTATTTGAACTATTTGAAATATGTTAGGAGGAGGTACCTTCTCTATGCACATGAGTTGAATAATCACTGACTGAATGATGAATGGCATAATATTATGCTATTATCCATTTATCAAATGGATTATTCACTAATAACTGTATGTAGTAGTGTTGAGATTGCATATCAATGATATACCCAAGTAGGGAGCAATCCCTTAAACTTAAAACAACGCTTTAGTTTCGTATTAAGGATACGTTTGGTCTATTGAAAATTTGAGCCTATTGAGGCCTAAATTTGTCGCTGGCGATCCTAAAATGACATCAACTGTCCAATAGAAGATGTAATAATGCAAAATCATCACAGAGCAGTATATCACAGAGTAGTATACCACAGAGTAGTATA
>JAYMFX010154655.1:0-11882 GCA_036784945.1 Monocelis spectator | reverse complement strand
CCTTTTCTACTTTAATTTAGTAAAAGAATTATTAAAATCCGATATTGAGTTTCGTCATCACTATGACATTTTGAACTCCACCAATTTATAATGGTGGAGATAGGACTTTTCTGTCGATTGTTGGCATAAAATCAATATACAAATATCTACTAGCAAGAGTGGTTACTCTATGTATACTTACTTTATGGTCTGAATGACAGTATAATTAAATACCTATATGATGAGAAAATATAAGATGCAATTTTATTATATAGGTAAATAGTTTTTGTAACTGAATATTCTAGAATATATGGTGCTGACTCACACCAATATAGTTTTGATAATCTGGCAGTAAGGGACACGTGTCAAAATTGCATCTCAATCAAAACTTCCGCTTAAATTTACGAAAATTTCATTTAATTCGGTTAAAAGGTTATTGCAAGTTTGCAAGTAAGTTATTGCAAAAGTTGTTGTTTCAATATTAAGGTTCCTATACAGAATATCAAATAAAAATGATTATCGATTTTATTTACAGTGAAATGAAACTATCAAAAAATAAATTGATTAAAATATTTTTTTTATTCCCAAGTGTTTTTTATGTGGAACTGAACTACAATAAATACAAAATTATGTATCTATTCCTCTTTTATTATTAAGTTTTGTCACATATTTGATCTGTTTACTGAAAAGGAAACAATTGATATGTCTTTAAATATAAATCTGTGAAAAGCCATCGATTTTGAAAATTAAAATTTGATGTGATAAAAGATAATCTCTATCATAATTTACAAATATTTTTAATTATACCATAATTTGATAACATCTCATCTTTCCTAAGAATCATGTTTTATATAATATATACCAACCTACAATGTAATTAATTATTTAATCATTAAATTTCTAACATTATCATTCTAACATTATCATTCTAACATTGAATAAAATTCAAATTCTATAAAGAAATTCTAAATCTCTATAGTCTAGAAAATTTAACATTATTTAAAAGTTCTTTTTTTAATGCTTCTATAACTCTAATAGGTTTAAAACTAAACGATAAGATTCGTTCAAAGATTTATAAAAACAAACTATTTACGCTGTGATAAGAATTTCTGTCTGATATGAAATGTATGAGGAATTATTGATTTTTATTTATTGTCGGCTATAATATGTAGTCATTATTTTCTTTTTTTGCATTCACATAAATCTAACGATTTGAATGATGGCAGACCAATTTATCCACAGATTTTCCTTCTGATATGTATTGACTATATATTGGAGAGACAAAGCGAGACTTTTGTATGAGAGTTGAAGAACAATGGGTTGATTCTATAGTTCATTCAACTATATGAAATTACAGTTTAATCAAAATACATTTTATGATGCAAATATATTCTATCAAAATTATAAAAATATAGAAAATTGATTTTCTGTCGTCATATTCTTAACCCGTCACTTTCACGAGGATTTTTGTTGTCTAAATGATGTTTTTTGAAAATACAGCTGTCTGTAAAATCACCCCCCAAAGATGGAGAGAAATATCAATGGGGTATAAAGATAATATCATGTTGATGGATTTATAGATTAACAATTTGTGTTTATAATTATGATTTAGAACAATTTTATTAAGATACATTGTAACTTTGAGAAAATGAATTGTCTTTTAGTTTGAAATTTCAGCTCTCTATAATAACATAAAAAAAGATTTTTAGTTTAACTGTATTTTAAAAGCACTACGTTTAATATCGATCCATTTATAATACTCGGTCGATGAATGATTTTGATTTTTTAGCGACAGGATCTTTAAAACGTTTTTATAATAGTTCATGTTTGGTTAAATGTTTAAATGTGTAAGAAGTAAAATTAAAAACAACGCAATCGATTATTAAAAGTTTTAACTGCTCCTTGATCCAAATTTTAAAAGACAGCAAATGTTGTATTTAGATAGCATATAGGCGCACTTATACCCATACTTCTGTTGTCTAAGTTGACTTTTTGAGAGACGATCGAATCTCGAGCCAAATCGAGTGAAATTAATCGAAATTCTACTCGATAAGTATAGGTATATGGAGGAATTAAATTTGAAAGATTTGTCAGAATTTTATAGAAAAATCATGGTTTTCAAATATATATATCATTGATTTTATAATGTGCGGTTGTACATGAATATACAGTATAGTTATCAAATTACCTAATAATATTCTGTACCAGAAGTGACCAAATCCGACCCTCTCAGACTCTATATTTGTACCCTCAGTGTCCGAAATATAGACATAAAATACACTCATATTAACCATCCTCTCAGACTCTATCTGTACCAGCTCAGGTTTCGAAAACACTTCAATTATAGTAAACTAAACCGTCCCAAATCAAGCATCATTTTATTCATCTTATCAAGATTCAACCAGAGGTATGTACCCACATCGACCCTGCTGGACCATATTCGTATCTTTAGGGACAACATTAGCGAGTCTAACAATGTTGAAAATGGAAAGGTTATGTCAGTTAAGTTGATTTTCGAAGATAAAAAATCATTCAAACAAGGTTTTAATAACGAATTAATATAAAATGTAGGTCAAGGTCAATCACACCGCAACAGCCAATCAAATTGCAGCAAAATTATAATCGAACTATGATAAATACAATAGTAGTGTAGTAGTATAGGGTAAACGAAATCGCTGCGTTTAAATTTTATATTCATTTTTATGTAGGACTACTTAAAAGTAGTATAAGACACGATGTTTTATGTTATTCCATGTATCAGGTTGTCTGAATCATCTCTGTGGGATAATATGTAGTCCCTTAAAATAAACGTGTCGGATAATGTTAAGACTAAATTATAGTATTTTTGCTTTGAGTTTTCCATTAGACGATTCTCAGTTATTGGTGTTTGCAAAAACCCCATAGGTTTCATTCAGTAAGTATATAACATTTTCAATATTTATAAATGACTTAAATAAATACTCTGCTGTTTCAGTAATTAAAATAACAGAATAAAAATCAAATTGTACTTCAAATAACTACTTACTGACAGAAATAAGTAGTAATTAACAATATGAAAATAAAATAAAATACTGTTCCATAAAACGTTTGATTTAATTAATAAAAGTTTATTTATTCATTTAATTTTTTAAAATAAATATAGGTAGCTATCTATGATTTTAAAATTCCAAACTTAATAACAGCATTCAAATGAAGATCTGTTTTCATGCATAATAATTAGAGAGATAACAGTAAATGTTATCTGAATTGAATAAAAAATACCAATGAAATTATATAATTTATTTATACTATTTTAGCCATTAATTTTCCATTATGATTCATTTACTTATCTTCAATCAGTTCAAACATATAGTTGAGTTGAAACAGTGGGTGAGTTTATGTTTGGTTTTATCTCAAAGTTTTAAGCCTAGTTTTAGTCTTAAAACTTTTCTGAAACAGAAAAAAAACTCATTTTTAAAAAACTCTATCAGCGTCATAAAACTTTTAAGAAAGTTTTTTGTATACTTTTACGCGTAATCTAAAACTGCACTACATAGCTTATACTTTCAGTTTTTAAGAAAGTTTTAACGTCAAAGTTTTAAGACTAAAACTAAAACTTGTTATAAAACCAAACCTAAACTCACCCATTGTATTGTAAAATCACACTCAGGAATATTAAATCATAATCAGTGCCTGGGATTACTATATAAACACCTATTCGGTACGTATTCGAATTAATTAAATGATGAATGGTTTCGTAACATTGATGGTTTACAGGGTCGTTGCGTATATGGTGTCGGTAGACAACTGATCTTGCGTTCAGTATTGATTACAGGTAGAGTTGAATGAAAAGAAGGTTCTTCTTCACTGCTAGTACTTATGACGATCTTTGGTGGCTTGCTATAAATTAAAGAAAACAATCCGTACAAAAATATTAAATACTGTCAAAACGATATTACTGTCAGCTACAGGATTAATTTATAAAGACACAACACAGTAACCTGTTGTACACGTTAATCATATACATATTATGTAACTTGACAAGGAAATGAATATATAGAGAATCTAAAACAATACTATATAATATGATTTAACATGATTTTAAAAAAGTAATAATCTAAGCCTATGGCAATATGCTATATAGTTAGCTCAACGGCCTACAGCTATGCTATATATAGGTTGATTGAAATGAGTGGGTTTTCATATCAAATGATTTTGTATTCAAGGAGTTTTGTCCGATACTAAGATATGGACAAAAATTCATTAAAATCGATCAGCTACATCACGAGATATAGCCGAGTAAAAATCGCTTTTTTTAGTCATTCTTCTTCAGACCGACAACGTATAAACACCGATTTTCATGAAATTTTGGACTCGCAGGGGTAACTCGCGACGGCAAGTAAAAATCCGTTTAGTGTCCGGTTGCTAGGTAATTCGCTATTGCCTAGCAACGCCTTTTTATTTCGTTCAGCACCAATAATGCCCTTTTAACTTTTACCGATTTTGATTAAATTTTAACACAAGGGGTATTCAAGAATGGGGAGTAAAAAAAATCTGTCAACTATTTTAGTGTCCGGTTGCTACGGAGATCAATATTGACTAGTAACCGGCCAAATTGCCCCCTTTCTCCTAATATTTAATATAAAACATTTTTCATTTGCATTAAAATAGCTTTCCTTGTGTAATATTTGTTACATAGCTCAACAAAGATTTTTTATTTTACTTTATTTATAAGCTAACTGATTATATTTGAGTTCTTTTTGGATATCCTCTCTCTTTTTATCTTTTTGGGACGATAAATACAGATTTATAAAGATTAACTCACGGGAGTCTCATTTCATTTTGTTGTGTAAAGGATTCAGTTCTCATACGGAAATTTATTATTGCATGCGCCGTGTCAACATAATTATTGTGAATGGTTGTGAATCGTTTTTTAAGACTTCGTAATTCCAGAACATTTCTTTCAAAATTTTCTAGCAAAAGTTCTCTGCCAATTAATCCTGAATTTTCAATTAATGTGGTATTTTTGTTTTTAATATTATTACGAAGAATACGAAAATTATTCAAAGTTTTTCTTTCCATATCAAGATTTCGACTCAATTCTTTCATATCAGTCTTCATTAATTGAACTTTCTGTTTCTTATTACTGAGGCTCTCCTTGATATGCGTTAAGCTTCCATTTATCGTTGAAATTTTTTTCCTAATCTTTTTAATTTCACATGAACGAGAGTCGAATCTACATCTAAGAACAGAACTTTCTTGCTTCATTTGTTCGTAATCAATGGTTTTTAGTCCAACACTTTCCAGTTCACTTCCATTAGACAAATATTCTGCATTTTTCTTTGCTACCTCTTGCTCCCAATGTATCACATTCAATCTAGCCTTACGCACTTTCTCTTCCATTTCAGATTCATCGCTCATAAATAAATTAATCTCTTCTGGCTTTAATTTCTTATTATTCTGAGTCCAGATGGCGTATTTTAACTTTTCCCGTCTATATTTGCAATAGTGTTCCCATTTTTCTTCCGTAGACTGTTTTACATTAGTTACTTCCGCTTTTACTACTTCGATTTCGTTGTGCGTCTTTTGAGATAATTCTTTATGTTTCATATGGTACTCTTTTACGACATCAAGCAGTTTCGTGTAACGAGTTTCCGCTTGTGCGATTAAATTTAAATCAGTAACTTCAATAATTTCTAAACCGATCTCTAATTTTTTACGTAAAAGTGAATCTGCTATTTTACATTGAAGATGTCTATTATAGTGAATCAAATTTTGGTAATCCATCTTCATAGCTCTTAATGATAATATTAATTCATTCCTTATTTTCAGATTTTCCATAATACATGATGGATAATAATCAGAATTCTCAGATTTACTTTTCAAATCAGAGGGAGCTGATGGATTGCTTGATTTTAAATCATCAATTTGAGTTTCAATTTGAGTTTCTGAAACTTGTGTTTCCACTTCGTTTTCTGATATGATAGTTCTAAATTCTTCATTAGTTACTAAGGATGATGATAGCAAATCGTTAATTTCCTCAGTTTTTGTCAATTCCATCTTAGTTGCTTCATCTTCACGAGTTTCTTTCTCTCCAGCAGCCTCCTGACTTCCCAACTTCCCATCTGCTACCAGCTGTTCGGGTGGAATATTATCATCTTGATATTTTACTATTTCTGTGACAATATTGTTAATTTCATTTTCATCTGGTTGATCAAGACTATCATCAACATGAGTCTGATCTTCTTTATCTCTGACCTAAAAAGAAAATCATTACAGAGATATTGTTGAAAGGAATTAACTCTTATGCATATATTTTCTGACCTTTCTTTTCAATTCTTATTTCATACAAATAATTTCTAATTCTTTCGTGATTTCAAAATTAAAGATACTAATTGAATTACGGATATAAACTGTCCTCTGTTTGGTATATTCCGTATATTAGAACTATCATAAAATAGCTTTACTATTATATACATATAAGATGATAATTATATAATTCCTACTTTATGGTCATTTTCTTCCTTTTTGTCGTCTTTATCAAGTATTGGAGATTTTATTTCAATATTATTCACTGGAATTATTTCTTCTGGCTCATCATTTGAGAATATAATCGGGATCAAAAAAACGTCATCATCTTCGTCTATCTCTTCGTTATGATTAGGTAACACCTCTTCTTCTTTAATTTCTTCCTCAATATTATCCTCATATTCTTCTTCTTCTATGGCACTTTCTTCTTTAATTTCTTCGTCAGATAACTTGGCTCCGTCCATTTTCAGTTGACTTTTCGCAAATTATTGATTAATATAAAAAAAAATTGGAAAGATAGAGAAATAGATATGTGTAATGTAGCATACTATACCCGCAAATATCAAATAATCTTAAATACTGCCCGTAGTGAATGAATAGACATTGACTTTAGGATTTCCTTGAAGTAGGGAAGTACGTTATTCAAATGTAATAGTGATCCTCCAATTCTATGGAAAATGACTTCCCTTGGATACGAAGAGAGCACACAGATATTATGTAGTATCCAAGAGAAGTCTAAATTTCCATAGAATTGGAGACTAGGTCACTTTAGCGGTCAATTGAGTTTTATAAGGCATGTAGGGGTTTACTTCTCTTACTTCAAAGTCGATGACGCTTTTCACTCCCGCATGAAATGAAAATTTATATTCTGCCTTTTCCATATAGATAAAATTAGAGGGAAAATTTGTCAGCGCAAGTTAACATTTTGTCAGAATCTCCAATACCCGTAATCGTTCGATCAAATACAAGTTATGGTTAAAATGAATGAGTTACTGGGGTAGATAATGATATTCCAAGAACTGTAAAAATTCAAAAACTCTCAGATCTCTTTTAGTAACTAGTTTTATATTTTTATTAAACTCTCTCAGCTCTCTTTTAACTAGTTTTATTTTTGGTTGCCTTCTAATTAGCTGTTATGCATAAAAATAAGAATTAAGCTTTAGCTCTAAGAATTTAAAATTTCTCTAGATTTTGTATGCATAACCACAATTGTCTGATTCTCTAAAAGAACAATGTTTACATTAAAGTGTCCAGTAAGAATGAGATTCTACTCTTTTGCGTTTTATTTGCGTTTTTATTTTACTGCTTCAACATTTTATTCCGATTTGTGGAATATTTATTACCTTAAAAATATGCAACTACTTATTCATGTGCTAAACTTGAATTAATCATTTTATAATAATTTAAAATTGCTGATGGTTACATTTTTATATATTGGATAAATTCAATTCAGTAAGTTTATTCTTTTTTTATTTGTTGACCAGTCTATTAACAATGTATCTTTATTTGTAATTTGGGGTTTACTTATGTATGTTATGTTAACATAATAGTTGATACTGTATTATATAATTTAGAACAGGTCTACTTCTCTATTAGTATTGTTTGACCTTATCTGACCATAAATTAAGTAACAAGTAAGTTATGACGAAATTAGACTGATGAACTGTAAACTGGCACCCATTGGCATTGACCTGACCACACCAGAAACTAAACAAGTTATGATGAAATTTTGTGCATAAATAGTCATTTTTATTTGCAGTGTAGGTAGGGTGGTAGGAATAACTTATTTTGACCCTAATTCTAACTCATGCCCAGATCATTGCTTTTAATTTTTGTATTATTATAGATCATTTACTAAATAAATATTAAATATAGCATTTAAATTTCAAACATACTTTTTGGAAAATCAATTATATCTAAACATGAACTATAGGGTTTGAATATTTTAATATCATAAATTTATTGTATGTGTAATGTTAGTAACAATGATCTGGTTGGTATGACTTCACCTTCACCATCACCCTAAACTATAGAATTATATTATTACTCAGTTTTTTAAATTTAAGAAATATTCCTACTTTTGAATTTATTGAATGGACTTAAAAGCAACTAATGTTATTTTAATTATAGAAAAGTTAAAAATGATAGTCTTAAATTTTATGTATAGATATCTTAAGGTATCTATAAATTTAAAGTGTTTATAAATACTTAATAGAAACTTATATGGACTTCAGCTAATCACCATTTTCATATAACTTTATACACAAAATTTCATCATAACATGTTTCTGTCCTGTTGTACCACCAATAACTAGGCACCAAGATATCATTATGTATAATTTATTAAATAACTTGGTGCTCATACCTAGCCGTAGTTAATTGACAAAATTGCTGCATATCTTGTCCAATATTAATTTAAATCATAGTATAACTTGGTCACTATGGGTTGTAACATTTTTTATATATAGTGTAAATTATAACCATAAATTAATTTCTTCTTTTAATGTTTAAATCACTGAAATTGTATATAATAGTTTGGAACAAATTTATTTGAGTATCTTAATTGAATTTTCCCATATTGGCTTGAAGCATTTCTGAAAGTAATTTTATTAAAATGAGTTGTTTATAAGGATACATTTTGATTACACTTTATAAATGCTGCTTTAGTTGTTACTTATTATTATATTACTTAATTATTTTATTTGTTGCTAAAATATTAATGTTTTTAATTCTTAAATATTTTAGAAATTATGAAGTTATTATCAAAGCATATTGACAAATATTCTGGTGGTGACATCACCCTTGTCACTGAAAATGAAGAAGATATGTGGACAGCTTATAATTTAGTTCAAGTTGGAGATCGATTAAGATCCTCCACTATGAGGAAGGTCCATAATGAAACTGCTACAGGGTCTGTTATGACTAAGCAAGTCAGAACTACTCTTACAATAGAAATTGAAGTCATAGATTTTGATGCTCAGGTGATTATTATATAATGGATATCATTTGGTTGTTACTCATAGGCTCAGATATTGTTAAATTAAAATTTGCTATACTGAAATGTCCACTCTAGTATAATATTATTAATTAAAATTTAGGGTTCCACAATGTCATTGAAAGGCCGGAATGTTCAAGAAAATCAATGGGTAAAAATGGGTGCTTATCACACACTGATTTTAAGTATCAATGACAAATTTTCACTTTACAAAGCAGAATGGGACAGCATTACTTTGGATCTGGTCGATCAAGCTGCAGATCCCAGTCAAAACACTGATCTTGCCGCTGTGGTTATGCAAGAGGGTCTGGCTTATGTCTGTCTAATCACTAACTCCATGACACTTGTTCGCTCCAAAATCGATGTTAATATACCTAGAAAGAGGAAAGGCATTACAAGCCAACACGATAAAGGAATCAACAGATATTTCGATCAGATCATGCAAGCCCTAGAGAGACATATTCGATTTGAGGGTAAGTATGATGATTGATAATCTTAGTTTAATTAAATTGATACTTAAACAATGACAGCGGTGACTAGATAATTGCTTGTGATTACGTAATAAAGTGTCTGTAGCCTCGCGACATTGCTCTTGCTTTCCATTCTTTTATGTCCTTGTTGTATACAAGTCTTTTATAGCTTCAGTTTATTTAAGTACTTATCCAATTTCTCATAAGATAATGAGTGAGTATTTATTTGATTGTCACATATTTCATAACCTATATATACATATATTGAAGCTTCATTTCAAATTCACCCAAAATAGGTCACTCACAAATTATATTATAATTATTTATTATGTCGAGTGGATACAATTTGATAAGAATAGAAAATATGTATCTCTATCTTTACCAACCAGGTAGGTACTATAATACAAGTATACAATACACAGATGTGTAAAGTCGTTCAGGTCGATCATAAACTGAATCTCTTCAGATTAGTTATGTTGTTGTTTCTTTTGTATATACTTACTTTAATACCAGACAGAAAAACTAACCGATGAATATCTGATTTAATATTCAAGTAAATATAAATATAAATATTGTTCTAAAAGCAGTTATTGAAATTGATAGTGAAGGAATGGAAATGAAAAAATAATCAATATTCAAACCATTAACCTGATAAAGGTATACTATAATAAAGTTTGGCTTCGGCTTTTCCCCAATTCCACCCGAAATTTCATTTCTTGTCCGAGATCTGGATGTAAATTCAACAGCTGACAAGAATCAAGAACAATTCTTTTGAAGAGCTATTTGAGGGTGGGTTTACACGCTCATGCAATATTGCGCAAACTGACTTGTACAGGTCAACTGCACAGATTTATTTGTGCGTGTGAACAAAGGCTTGAGGTGTGTGCAACCCCCGAAATTGGGCTTGACTAAAATTTAAAGCGTATGCGTAAACTAGCGGTAAAAGCCAGCTACAGAAATTTATGTGAACAAACAGAATGAATAACTCCTAGAGACCGATCTTTATGGAATAACTGGCTCAAATAATAACAGTTTCCAAAACAGCGTTCAAACTTAGCTAAATTTGCACCAACATCAGTTAAATTTAGTCAAGCCCAATTATTTCCAGGGTTGCACACTCCTCAAGCCTCTGTTCATATGCACAAATAAATCTGTGCAGTTTGCCTGAACAAGTCAGTTTGCGCAGTATATTGATTGCATGAGAGTGTAAACCCACCTTAAACCTTTGAAAATATACTGCCCATCAGAATGACATGCTTATACTTTAGTTCATAACTCTTCTTCTTCTTCTTTCCTTTAGTCGTGAAGTGCATAATATTGGCTAGTCCAGGTTTTGTCAAGGACCAATTTTACGAATATTTGTTCCGCGAAGCGATCAAATTGGATAAGAAAGTGTTTATTGATAATAAGGGTAAATTTTTGTTAGTGCACAGCTCTTCTGGGCATAAGCATGCGCTAAAAGAGGCTCTATTGGATCCAGTTGTTCTTAGCAAAATGTCTGACACAAAAGCTGCCGCTGAATTTAAAGCGTTAAATGACTTCTTCCAGATGATGAAGACCAATCCAGACAAAGCCTTTTATGGGTAAGCTAATGATTCATTATCGCATTGTAATAATGATAAACTACGATTCTGTTTATATTTACAATTTACAGTAGTTATCAAAATGTAATAGGTAGTTTATGCACTTAAGTACTATATGTTGCTAATTAAGATTTCGTGTGAAATTAGCTGTGCTGGTTGACAGTCAGTCGCTTTCTGAATTAATCTATCGCTGATTGAATCTAAATTATATAAACATATAAACAGGATGTTTAAACTTACTAACTTAAGTATGTACCTAACTACAAATCTTCATCCAAATTTGAATTAGAAAGATTTCGTCGAATTTTGACCATAAAAATTAGAATACAATGTTAGGTTAAAATTTAAAACGTTCATTTGAGTCAGAATTAAAACCTTTTTTATTTGTTAACCTTTGGTACTGATTGATAGGTAAAGGTTTTATTTCATTCGGTGGACACGGCTTTAAGTATGAGAATTTATTTAATAACGGAACCCTCCAATTCTATGGAAATTTAATGCGCCCTTCTATAATACTTTCTTATTGGCCAATGAAATCGCTATGGTCCCCGGTCCAAATCTAACTCGT
>JAYMFX010154432.1:0-24673 GCA_036784945.1 Monocelis spectator | reverse complement strand
AGTTTCGTCATCACTATGACATCTTGAACTTCACCAATTTATAATGGTGGAGATAGGATTTTCTGACGCTTGGTAGTGAACAAATCGATATACAAATATCTACTAGCAAGAGTCGTTACTCTATGGATACTTACCTATATATCGATTAAAAACGTCTTCTTTATGAACTTTGAGAAATGAACAAACCTAAACATAAATGTATAGAATTCAATTTTTAAACTGAGATTTACAATGATTCTTTTAAAATTTGAATATATGCACAAAGTGACAAAATCAAAGACTAGCTTAGAGTTATTATTTGAAAAGGGAACAACGAAAGGATACTACATAGGAAGGGCAATCAAAATAACAGTTATTAACTGTTATTTTGATTGAAACTACGGATCCAATGGTGAATCTTACCTATGAAGATAAGGAATTCAGTTTAGAAATTTGAAGGCCTTGAATAAAAATATTATCTAATGAGTGGTTTGCTTAGATCTGTTCCTTCACTTATTGGATCCACAAATTTAGTTCAAATACGAAATGATATAAAAAATTAAAATAACATCGTGAGGCCTAATAAGTTAATGGTCAAGAGATTGATAAAGTCTTCTAAAGGATGACTTACAAATATGTAAGAATACTGTAGTATGGGGATGAACGATCTTCTGTATGTCATTACAGATTAGGGTTTGATATTTCATTCTGTTATGTACTGATCTGTGCATTTTAGATGAATATTGACGACAAGGTCTTATCGGATGTGCACACAAATGATGCCACATTGAGGAGCTACCCGAATGATTCCACCACCGGGTATGAAACCAGATTTAAATTCAGAGTCTCTCTATCTGAGCAGCCGGGTCTTGACACAGCACTTGCCTCTTTAAATGCGTCAGATTCTGAGAGCAGTGATCAAGAACTTCCTCGAAAAGACTCAATCTCTTCGGATGAATGGGATGAATACATTGTCATTCGACACGCTATGGCTACCACACTGACACGAGTGGGTCTACAGGTGTGGCAGGGTGCTCTTCTCCTAGCTGACTGGACCCTGAATAATCAAGCATTTCTAAAGAACAAATGCATTCTTGAAGTGGGGTCTGGTTCTGGTTTCAATGCTATTCTTGGCGCTATGTTTGCACAGAGAGTGTATGCCACTGATATGGATGATGAGATTCTGAGTTTGTGTCAGTACAACATTAATGAGAATCGAGACCGTCTCAATCTGCCAAGTGATTGCATTTCAGTTAAGAAATTGGATTGGTTTAATTACCAGAATCTCAGTGGAGACAAATCGCAGTTTACATTTCTCGAATCTGAAATCGACTCTTTGAAAAACCTCGATCTGATCATAGCCAGTGATGTAGTGTATCAAACTGCAGCCACTAAAGCGCTCATTTCTCTAATCGAGTCGTTTTTAAATGGTGGATGGAACTCCAACGAAAAGTTTGAAGTCCCAAGTTACCCCAAATCGGTGATCATATCCTTAGAAAAGAGAATGGTGTTTTCTGTGGATAATATGAGTGTCTGTTGTCCTGAATATGACTATTTCACACAATGCTTGAATGAGCGACTAGCAAAATCAAATCCTCACATTTTAGTGGAACAATTAAATTTGGACTTATTGGAGCATTTTGTGTTACCTCATAATTATCGATCTGAAAATTTGGTCATTTGGAAAATATCAAATGTTTCGTCAGCTTGATATTCATTTAATTAGATCTGTATATTTGTAATAATATATTGTTTCTTTTTTATACAAAATTTTGTTTTTTAATAATTTTTTAAATTGCATATAGGTAAATAGTATTAAATAAGTTTTCATTCTTCTATCAAGTGACAGGAAGATTATTTAGTGATGAGGATCAATAGTCGAAATTGGTTCCAGCATAATAACGTGATGCAAATTGTTTGGAATGTCGTAATTGTAAAGTTCAGCCAAGCTCACATCGCTTCTAGAATGTTTAAGAAATAGCTTATATCTATATAGTTATATACCATCTTTTATTTTTCACAATTATTTAACAGGCTTGTAAACAATTAAAGATCAAAAATGCCAATAAAATAATGAACACGAAACGTTACATAGATGATATTTTAACTACATATATGGTAAATAAAGTTTTCCTATAATTCTTACTTCTGAAATTGTCGATTAAAGAATATGTTCACATTCATGATGTTTAAGGAGAAGTCATCGGCTACTTTACCTCTGATATCGCGAATTGTTGCATTCAGAGGGGCATCAATTCTCAATAAAAAGCACAAACAAATCAGTTAAACAAATAAATAGAATTTAGATAGAGTATTAATTTTAATTTAATTTACTTACTTTAATGGAGTTTTGAGCAAGCTTATTTCATTGTTAAACTCTCCCATAATACTCAATCCTATTTTTTCTACTTGAGAGCCAGAATCTAAATAATGAGAAATCAATTATTATAAATGTGCCATATAAACTTTCTTCTAAATATGAAATCTGGGAGTTACACTCCAAAAAGTGATTTAAAGTGGGATATATAGTACATTCAAAGCATTATTAATTCGCTTAATTCCCTAATCCCATTGTACTATCAAGCAAGAGATATCTTAACCAAATCCAAAATAATGTTCTTCTAAGCATTATCCCTTTCCAAAACTAACTATGATATAGAATGGAGAAATGGATCAAGCAACTACAAAAAAACCAAAATAGGTTACTAAAAATTCTGTTCGTCTAAACATTATAATAGCTCTCACGTTTCTTATAGATAAAATGTTGATACTTAGATATTTCTAACAATGACTTCAAAAATATTTAACTGTAAAATCTTACGTTTATATAGGTAAAGTATAGTAACATTATTCCTATTCAGTAATGAGAGATTAAAAGATTACACCTTATTGTCTAATTTATTTAATGCATCAAAAAAATCAATTGAAATTTTTTTATCGAAACAAAAGTGTTAACCCACTGTGTAGCTGCTCTCCCAACTGTTGCTATGCGATGGATGTCAGCTGATATAATAGTCTATAAAGGATTGAGATGACAGCAGCTTATGCTAGCAATCGCTAAATACACCCACTTAGAGAGTGGTTGGTTGAGTCTACTAACTACTCTCTTCTAATCAACATATATCAACACGCAAGAAACCAGTGGATACAAACCACTAATCAATGCTGGAGTTTTCTTCCCCATAGGTAATCTTTGAAGGCATACTGCAGACAACAAGATCTGTGATGAATAATATCAAATTATAATTATGGATTATAGTCTCATTAATTCGTTAAACTGAAACTTTACATCAACTATATAGAAATGATTGCTATTCACAAAAAAGAAATCGATTATAAATTCACATTGCTAACTGTGAAGGTGTGCTCTCTGGTCGGTAGTGTGTTCTTTCTTTGTGGCATTGGTTTGTGCATAGCTGGATTTAATAAAGAGGAATACGCTAATCAAATGGCTTATTCGGCCGCCGGCTTTGTTCGATATGGTAATGAATATCAAAATTGGAATACTTATTATCTAAATGTCTACACCCTGTTCTACTATCTCGGCTCAGTGATGCTTGGCTGTGGTATATTCCTATTGTTAATTGTGGTGGTGTCATTATTGGACTACAGAGATTTCAGAATTCGCTTCTATGAAACGGGACCGAAATTAAAAATTAGTACAACTGAAAAAATACGAAGACTGTTTGAACAATTGAAACAACTATTTAAGAAAACCAATAAGAAAAACATCAAAATTGTCGAAACTAACAGTACAAATAGTTGCAATGGCTCTACAAGAATCTCAAATTCCGGATCTAAACATTCTCGCCGCGCGTCAAACCAGTCGAACTTATCTGAATACAACAATACTGTGAGGCGATATTCCATCATGGGGTCGGACCATCTGCGTGAGAGGTTATTGAGTGGTCAACATTTGCTCCGACCTGACTGGTCCAGCTTGAATGATGCTCCATCTAGTCAGGTCCTTAATAAAGTTAATAACAATCTTAGAGACACGCCAGAACGTCCAAAACTTGGACGTCGCTGTACAACTTCAATGGCAAAAGCAATAGCATCAGCCAATCCCAGAGCAACTAATAAGCTGCTGGAATTCAATCAAAAGCCTGCCTTTTTCTCGAATTCACTATCCGTAAATATTGGACATCCGAAAGCAACAGATCTTAATCCACAAGAAAATTTACCAACTTCTGATGTCTAAAGATAAAATTTAGTCCTGAAATTACTTATTTTGCATGATACGATAGTATAGTGACGTTAATACTGAAGAAAACCGCAGAATTGACTGATCGTTATTAAATTTAGTATTTTGTCTTTCTTAATTATCGATCGATCGAAAATTTCGCTTCCATTATGATGTATTCAGCCTATATTGAGAGAGAACAGAACTATTATATTAAGTCCTTAATCTAATATATTTGCAGCATAGGTATTTCTTATAGTTTGTTACTTAAAAACAAATACAGTTTGGATTCTCATGGTGAGAAAAATGTTACTATAAATTTTAACTGTTATTATGTCAGACAAATTGTTCCCATTTCGACCAGTATTTATTGTAATGACCAGTTTGATGACATAATCAGCTAATAATCGCCAATAGATCAATTAATTTTCTATGTCATTCGTTTATAGTATCGATATTCATACATATGTAGGTGCCTACAGGTTGGAAGATATATTGAGTGTGATACTTCCAAGTGTTAGTTAGGTATCCATATTGTTACATTGAGAAGGAATTTCACATTATCACAAGGAAGTGTAAAGAGAAGAGGAACCCTACATAGAAACTATATAATTGAGTTTATTTGATTCTGTGATTGAGTGATGTTTCGTTAATAGGTCACCACAAGACAAATAGGTTTGACATTCAATGACTATTTTGCTATGTTTACTTTAGATAAACAAAAATAAAACTGCTCTATTTCTGTCTACTAAGTAAAGGTTATCACTATAAGATTGATTGTTGCTCGGGCTATATCTTCTGGTTAAAATTGATTTTTTACTCAATGCATGCATATAATACCATACCGATACATATATTTATAAGTATTACCTATTCTATTAATTTGTCATTTTAAATTTGACATGGTTGCAAAGTGAATTTTCTTTTTCACTGCTACACAATTTAAGCAGTTAAACTTTTTCTGTAGTATCTTTAATAATCAAATCTTAAAATAGAATCCATCTCTCTATACAGATTTACACTCGCCTATTTCCAAGAATGTCAGATTGTAATAGAGCTGATCAGGGGCACAAACAATTAATTTGATATTCTGTGGCAGTACATGCAGTTTATTCTCATTTGCATAGCGAGGCTGAAATTTCAGAACAGTTTTAGAATCAATTATCTCTTCTGATTTGTTGTCTTTTGTCTGCACTTTCAATTTAGTGGGATGACCTATGCCTTGAATGTAATATACGAATTTGTTGTTGGATTTCTGGGGAGCTTTGAAGACATAATGAAACTTGGTGATTTCTTCTTGATTATAGGAAGCATCTAAAAGAAAATATGGAATAGAATAGTGTAGGAAAAACATTATTCAGAAATATTTTTATTTGGTGGATAGGTACTGTCTTTCTTTGAATAATAATGAGGTCCTTAAAGATAATAAAAGGGTAGGAAAAAAGCATCTTTGATGATTAATTGTGTAGTTAGAATTATTAGAATTGAAAAAACTATGGAAAAATTGTGAAAAACAGACAAAACAAGCAAATATATGTAATTAACCTGTTGTGTAATCCATAATTTCTGGATGGAAAAAATAATGTGACTTTTGGACCCTTTCATTGCCTTGATGCGGACCATCAATTATTTTTTCTGGTGATGATATGATTGGATTTCTGAGGCCTGATATCTCCTGATATCTCAAAGTACCATGAGACATTCTTGCTAATGTGGGGGTGTCAAGAACTATTTTCTATAATTATAACAGTTAACACATAAATTTATCTAAATCCTATTGGGTGGGTTGATTATCTTCTAAGTAAATATGTATTAACATTTAAACAAGCAAACCTTATGCCAAGCAATACTTTCTTCATTTGTTAAAGCAACTCTGGGATTTAGAGGTACACCAGCATCTTTAATAGAAGCTGAGCCCATTTATCTGGATTAAAAAATTGCGTATAATTGATAATTACAAATATGTTATTATATCAAGAAATCTATATCAAGTCACAATTTAAATTTTAAAATTATTTCTGAACTGAACTTTAATTTGTGTTTTAAAAAACCAAAGGGAAAAGAAATATTAGATTTAAATTTAGACATTCTTTGTATATAGTAAAGAATATAATGAAAATATGTCATAATGCATTTTTTAATAAATTTTAGAAATGGAGGTATAATGTTAGGTGTTCATTTTTTTCATTGCTTATTATTATTGCTTATTATTCTCAATTCATGATTTAAATAATAGTTTTTGATTCATTGTTCATTGTATTATTGATTGATTTATTCATTTTATATTTCTTTACAAAATTGCATAAAAGTTATACGTTAAATTATTCTTAATCATTTAAAGAAGTTATTTATGATTCTTCTCTCCTTATAATAGAAATTTCATAATGTCTACCTTGAAATTCTATAAATTTATGATTTTAATCAAACTTTATATAATACAGTCAACCTCCCTTAACTCAGATTTCTATTCAACTTGGATAATTTTCTAAGTACATTTGTTTTGTCTATGTATCTGTTTAAGTCACTTAAAACAGAAACATAAATTCTTCAGTGAACTTGGAGTGCACATTTTCAAAGAGAATATTAAACTCTAATATAGAGCACAAAGAGAATAATATAGAACACTTCAAATGTGTTCAAATCTAGTATGATCGCACACACATAAAACAATTTCTTATTTACTTTTAAATAAAAGTTGGTTAACTTAGATGCAAAAGCTCAGTCCACACAAATCCATGTTAAGTAAGGTTGACTGTATTGAAGAAATTAGTTTTACTTTTTGATAATTCATTTTGCAATTAGATTTGTTGATCATTCAGCTTAAAGTTAAATTATCTGAATAGTAACTATGAAGTACGTTTATAAGTTCATTAAATGTTAAATTTACCATTAAATTTCAAAAATCAGTTATCAACAACTGATTCCGCAAATTCAAAGTAAGTAGTGACTTAAAATGTAATTATTTAGCGCATTAAAAAAGCAAAGTGATATAGAAAATAAGAATTTTATTGTTTAAAATCATATCAAAACTGCTTAGAAATGTATTGACTATAAAAGTTACTATTTTAGCCGAAAATATAAATAAAGAATTAGGGTCATATTCCAAAAATGACCCGAGTGCAGAGCGCACTTCATAAAAAAATAATTAAGAAATTTTTAACGGAGGACGTCCTCAGTGCTGAGTGTCGTTCTTGAATATGGCCCTAACCATTTGGTCGTCAAGATTACATAGAGAAGGAAATATCGGTATGTTGTCAAATACTAAAAGTCAAGAACTAAGGACTAATTTTTTTAAAGCAAAATTGGTAGGAATTTAAAGGCCATGCGATTAAAGAATTTTCGGGTTTTAGGGTTCAATTAAGGTTCAGTTGTTATTACGTCCGATTTCCCATCATCATCCAAAAATTGACAATCTACCTAATCTTCTAAGAAAATATGATTTTATAAGATCTTTGCCTAATTAGCGAAGTTTAGAGTCTGATAAGAATAAAATGAATTGAATAGGGAAGAGTGAGGAAGAATAATCAATTGGATAGTGAATATAGGCAAGTAAATTAAATAGATTAGGTAATAAAATAGAGGAAGACTGAACCACTAAAGGAGTCTTCCTCGCAATCTTCCCTGTAACACTTGATAAGAAGGGACGAAATATATCGTGTATTTTATGATGAAACACTTATTTTCAAAATTCTACAGACTCGTGAGACTCGAAGCAGCTACCCCTCGAATGATAGGCCGTCATGCTACCAAACCAATCTACTGATAGAATGATTCTTTCTCTTAAGAAATGTTCATCAACTTAAAATAATACAGATATTCAGGTAGACAAAAACCAAAGTTATAATTTAACCGTGCTCTTTTTAAAATTTAATTCTGCGCTTAGTTTTTGAATTTGATAAGCTCTCATATTATGCAAACATTACTAAATTAATTTAATAGTCAGTCAGTCAACACAAACAAAATTCGAATTAAATATATATGTATGTATGTATTTAATAAAAGTGTTTATAAACCAAGATTAATAACAAATAAATTACTTAAGATTAATGCAATATGTTGTATAATATAATTGTAAGTCAACTAAAGATAAATTATTTTATATTTCCAATATAAAATAATGCTCAGCAAATAAGTATGAGTTATAAACTGTAAATAAAACTATAAAATTGAGTATAGGAATGCTTGAGTGTAAAATACTCTATGGTGGGTGCTTATCAAATAACACAGATCATATAAAAGATTACCAAAGATATAACACATATTACTATTATGTTTTACAAATAAATAAGAGAGAATAAAAAAATAGCGATAAATACTGAATTTTAAGAGGAAGACAAATACACCGAGATTTCGAAATCGACTCAGTTTAGGCAAATATGGAGATTAATTGAACTTGACTGTATCACAAAAGAATTACATAATATGTTCATCACAGATATTATTTTAAATAAAAGTAAGAGATACTAAACACAAAATCAACAATTGTTATGCAACTATTGGTTTTTATTCATACGCAGCTACAAATTGATAAATATGCATTGATACTTTCAAAAGAAATGAAAACCACACAAAATTAATTGTATGTAAATATAAGGCGTAAATAAACAAAATAGATTAGTTTAAAAAGAAATCATTTTAATATAACAGCAGAAAAGTTTCTTGTCACAGCACTATTAAATAAAGTTGTTTAATACTATAATAACAACAGTTAAGAAAAGTATATCTTAGAGATACATACCATTGATAAGATAATCCTTATCTCCATTTTTAAATGATGAATTTTGAATATTCTGCATCATCAGGTGTCTTCTAGTTTGTTTGATAACGCGGATAGTTAGGAAGATGAACAGCACAATGAATAGCAGGACGGAGAAAACGAGTGTAGTTAGGACTATTCGCCGTTGTAACGTATTGTCGAATACAGTGACCGAGACAGTAACATTTGAAGATAGGTTAGCTCCTGCGAAATCTTTCTTATTCATAGCTGTTGCTACACCTGAATACGATTACAGAAACTTATATATGTATATCTACCCTATGTTACATCAATGTATGTGAACTCACTACATACACCAAACAAATAAAATCTTACTTTCGGTTGCCTTATTGGCATTGCGATTAGGCATTAAGTGTATGTTGGGTAGTGACGGGTTGGTTGAAGCAATTTCATCTACTTTCAAAACTGAAGTATGTCAAAAAAAATGGCTATTATTTTCTAAATTCAGTATATTGTAATTGTTTATCACAGATCTACTATAATCTAAGCCTATGAAAGTTTATTTTGGTGCACTTCTTACCATGAGAATCTAATTATTCAAGAAAAATGCAGCTTTAATGAAAAAACAACGAAAAAATGAACATTAAACAGAGAGTGAGCGAGTTCTCTAGGAGTTACTTCATCGCCAGATTGATAGCTGCTGCATGATTGCGTCATCAGAAAATGAGTTGCACTATTTCATCTCTCTCTCTCTCTTTAGCTTGTTGTTCAGACAGGAGATCGAATGTTGATTTCAGTGTTAATCATAGAGATGCAATCCAGTTATTAATTGTGAATATAGAGTGGCAGTCTGAATGAGATTGTGGAGACAAATTGAAAATCAAATTCTGCAGCCATATCATCAACTGTGATTCGCTCAGAAATAATGCCTGACTTCTAATCACTAATGAAACTCGAGATTCAGCTCGCCTGCCTGCAGCTGCCATGTTTCTAATTGTCCCCTCAATGAGAATGAGATCAGCACTCTATAGATCACCTTGTATTCATTACATGATCTCTAGTGTTAATATTGGAATTATTCCTCACCAGTTGTTCCATACCTCATTATTGATCAGATCAAATTTTCACACCTTCATCCCTCACGAGTTGTGCGTTTCCCAATACGATTATTTCACAGCTATCGCTTATCTCCATTTATTTTATTGAAACAAGCTGTTACGAGAACAACTAAAGTTTTATTCTCTGTTTATTGAAAAGAGAACCAAGTGCTTGAATACCGTATTTAGAGAAAAATTTCACGCAATTTTAATAATTTGCATTTTCTTTCCACCAAGACAGAAGGTGGATTATTATTATTATTTGATATTTACATAGAGAATACTGACCACAGTGCTTGTGATGTTTCACCCCAGCAACACGATATCCCTTTTTACATGTGCACAATCCTTTTACACAATCAGTATGTAAAAATTTACAGGGGGCATCAAAGTCGCATTGTTGTTTTTTGACTAAAATTTAGAAAATTAAATTAAATACCATCAATCGAAAATACATATTATATTAGAAGAAATTTTAAAATAGTAACCAGATTTATAAATTTATCTAAATCTCCAAACTAAGTTCGGTGAATCGCAAAGAACTGCTCACAGAGAGAAGCATCAACACAGAGTGAATGAATACATCCGTGCAAATTATCATTAGATGCGCATAAAATCGATAAATACCATCCATCTATGTAGAAGAATCATTGATCAGAATTGACTACTCAAATGGATACTTAACCACTCTCTTTACTCAAATCTATTCAAGTATGCAATGCTTGTCATATCTGCGCATCATACAAAGAATATAAAATTTGACTAGTACCTATGTGTATATAACTTTTATTCATTTCAGCAATAACAAAATTGCTCCATACTAAAAGGTAAATTACACATTCAATGAAAGAGTGTTAATAAGTTTTTTGTTTTTATTTACCGCATTTTCCAAACGCGTAATGATATCTTTCGTTACACAAACAGATGCCGTTTCTGGGGTCACAATATGAATGACGATTACACTCAGTGTTATCATCACAAGGGTTTAGCTCACTAACTGAAAGAAACATTATAAAACAGTTTGCAAACTGGCATATTATTAAAACTACGAATTATACAAAACTTGTAAATTAGGTCATTATACTTGGGTTGAAATAATCCAAGACCCTACTATTGAGGATCATTTTATAGCTGGTATCTCTTTCAAAAAAACATCGCTGACCTTCTTTTCCACAATAAAAGATGCTACAGAGTTTATTCTAAAATAAGTTTATGAAAATTTCCATTATTAATTGTGGACATTTTTGAAATTTAATGTTTCAACAACATTCACTAAACTATGAGACATTCTAAAAGAAAATACCATTTAGACATGTTTAGGTAATGGTGGTGGATATCTTTGTTTTGTTATTTCTTGAAGACAGATTACTCTCTATTTAAAAGGTATAATAAGTATTTGATCTATTTAACAAAATACAAATGAGTTATAGATCATAACATTTTGTTGGAATTTATCTAAGCTAAAAAAATTATTATTGGCTGGATATTCAGGTAAAGTAATTGGAGCTTTGTTTGTGTCTCCATCATAACTATTTTTAAGTATTAATTGTTTTCTAATCCATTTTTTAAGATGGAGAAAATCCTACTAGCTATCAAAGTTGTATTTAAGTATTGCCACTTTTTTCTTTTAATACAGAAATATCTAAAAAATAATGATTTCAATATCAAAAACTTTTATATTATAAAATAATAAGAGAACTTTTCTATATTTTAAAGATAAATTCAAGTGTTAGAAATTTAAGCAATTGATTCATTGTATTCCAACAAATCTAAGCATTTTTAGTGGTTTATTAAAACTTTAGCAGGTAATATTTTTTATTCATCCCTCCAACTAATAATTTCTAAATTCCCTTACTGAATATTGAATAACAGCATCTAAGCCATCAGTTCAATTTAGAAATCTATGTATAGTATAATTCAGTGATTCAATTGTAAAATAACTTATAGGAATTTAATATGTTTAAGAAATCAAAGTATATAAAACAATTTCTTTAATAACAAAAAAATATTTAAACATATTTATACAGCATACCTATTTATTTCAAATGAGAATAATAATGAAATTTAATACATGAATAACCTTATATTTTCAGGCAAATCAACTATTCAATATGATTGTAATACTTAAAGGGATCTTAAGGCTAAATATGCTATTAATAATGAAATTTAATACATGAATAACCTTATATTTTCAGGCAAATCAACTATTCAATATGATTGTAATACTTAAAGGGATCTTAAGGCTACCTAAATATAAAATAGTTAATGTTGTAGCTGGTCTACTGTTAGTTTATGTTTAAATATACTGAAACAATCACAAACTCAAAGACAAAATTTTAATAAAAAAAATATTTAGAAACTATGCGAACAAATAAAATTATGATTTATATTGTAAAAATAATGGTTGGAATGTATATAAGTTATAGTGCATTTTAAATATGTGGATAATATAGCCACATATTTAAGATTTATTTATTATTAAGAGAAAGAATGAATCAAATTTAATTATATAGAAATCAACTTTAACTTGTCCATAAGTAAGGCTATGTAAAATATATATTCATAAAATAAAATAATTAGATTGGTCAGTAGGTCAAAAAACATGAAAATTTTGGTATTGCATAGTAGTACATTTCCTTTATGAATAATCAAATTTTGTTGCTAAGAGACATTTACACTGCAAATAAAAACATCAAGTTACAGCAAATAAATTGCTGTAAC
Source organism: Monocelis spectator (assembly GCA_036784945.1). Classification (NCBI taxonomy): domain Eukaryota; kingdom Metazoa; phylum Platyhelminthes; order Proseriata; family Monocelididae; genus Monocelis; species Monocelis spectator. Next base: position 11,976 of record JAYMFX010154432.1, on the reverse strand, counting down.
TTGACTGACCCACTTGTCAACATGGTTAGACATCAAGTTATGAAATTAACCAATCAGAATGTTCAATTTACCATCAACTTATGTAAGTTGACGTCAATTTCTGCAACCATTCAAATTTGAGTATTTCCATCTATAACTTGATGGACCCATTTGTCAATATGGGTTGACGTTTTTAATTTGTAGTGTAAGACAAGGTAAGATTTAAATTAAAAACAATCTGACCCTTAACTGATTCAAAATTGGGTCAGTTGAGTCCCTAACATAATTCCAACAAAGCTATCAACTATTAACATGAAATAGTTGAAAATCTTCTGCCCTGCATGAATATGTATATTGTTTTACATCAATAATATAGTGAGCAGTGGTGCAAAAAATGAAAATTTGTATTTAACAGAATAATACTAATAAATCAAGTAAATAATAATTAGAAATATGACTATGACTCCTATTAATTTGGGATTTACATAAACAGCCACCCACTAAGATTTTACAATGGCAAAATATTGATAAAAATGTACAAGTCAAATGTCAATTTTACAAATTCACTTCTAAAAGTATATGTTAATAAAAAATATATCTTACTTTTTTAGAATATGCTGCAGCAGAACATTTGGGTGTGCCTTTACAAACATGTAAGCAAGCTTTTGGACTATTTAAAATAGTTGTTGTAAGCAAATTCCTTGCTGCTTTCTTGGAATATTTAATATTAATTCCATCTTGAATTACATATTCAGCAGCTGAATAGACTCTTAGAAAACTAGAGGCACTGATTAGAAGAAAAGTAGATATTAATATGTATTTGTTCATAATTGTTTTTTAAAGTAAAAGTCGCAATCGAATAGTAAATAATCTAGTATGACAAATAAAACAGAATTAATTAGCTATACTTTCAGTCTGACAAACGTAAACTGTTGCTATAATTTAGGGAAGATAGTAAGCTAAATAATTTTTTATTATGAAGTAATAAATGGGAATCGAATTATAACAAATAATATCGTTCTTAACTAAAGATACATGGATAATGAGGATCAACGAAAGCTGATTGTAAAGAGGATATTATAGCTTGTGAAACAATATTATTGAATAATACTTTGTAAAAAAGAAGCCACGTTGATCTATTTGTCCCGGCGCAATTTACACAAAGATTTATTCTAGTCTAATCATAGAGATGTAATCCAGTTATTATGAGTGAATATAGAGTAATGAAGTAATGGCTGACTTCTAATCACGAAGGAAACTAGCGATTAGCTCTCGACTGCCTGCAGCTGCCAATGAGAATCAGATCACCTTGTATTCATTACATCTCTATGAGTCTAATAATTTATTTCTTTGCCCGATATAAAATAAGTATAAATTTTTATTAAGATTTTCTCCGCTCCATAGAGTAGGTTGACCTTATAATTCTGCCTTTTTATCAATCGAACCAATAAATTCGACTTATTTAAAGTTTTATAAAGACCGAAGTAATTTTTGTATTAGAATTAAAAATATTAGGCAACATCAATTATTTTGATAGGAATTTAATTCCCTTCGAAATATAATAATACTGCATTAGAAGAAATTTACTCTATCTATTTACATTAATTTTAATCGCATAATAAAATTAAATAAAAACAAAGAACTATACTCAAAAAATATAATGAGAAATGTAATTTGTAAAACTGGCTAAAAACATAAATATAAGGGCACCTCTTCAACAATAAATTAAAAAATCTGAATTATTTGTAACTTTCCCGCTAAATATTTTCCGAGATAACAATACTAAAACTTAAAGAAAATAATACAATATAAGCACTAAAGTTAAGTAAGGATCTCAAGGAAAGTGTCATGGATTAGATTTGGGTCAGGTTGTTCTTAATGGGGAAAAACTAATTGAGAATAGAAACATTCAAATGGCATTATTACAGATTTGAGAATATAGTGAGAGAAATTGTGAGAAATAATGTACCCAGAAGGTCACCTATAGCGGTTGCATACGGAATTGCCGCATTATCCGGATCGATATTTAGCTTCCATAAGTATTTCACAAATATTTGGGCGAATAGTAGAAGCATATAAACCTAAAATAGGATGTGAAACAAAAATGATAATATATCCATCAATTTTTGCATAATTAGATATAATTAAATCCTAACCTAAACAAGATCGCATAAATATTAATTTCTGTAATTCTGTCAGTGAAAGAAAATTCAAGCTAAGTAAAAATCGGAAATGCTCAAGCAGCATAGTGTTTTAATGAAAAGAGAAGGGCGACAACTGCTTTGTAAAATCTTTTATTGGCATATTTTCGAAGCTACTGTTACTGGATAAATGCTGATGAGGAAGCAGTAGCTTCGAAAATATTCCAATAAAAGATTTTACGAAGCAGTTGTCGCCCTTCTCTTTTCATTAAAATTCAAGCTCCCAATTCTTCAACAATTGGGAAATTGAAGAGCCAGTTTGCTTATGTTAACCAAAATAAGAATAATTTAAGAATTCAAACAATTAAACTGCATGCATTTATCAGAAAAAAATGTGTATTTTTCTCTCTCTCTCTCTTACTTGAGTAAATGCGGCGAAACAATAAGAAATGCCAAATCCAGCAGATATTTCAAATTGAGTTGTTGGGGCATAGTGGACGAACAATAGCATGCACAAGTGTACAGGGATGGACAAAAATAAAAGCATTGAGAAGCCATCTGATTGCCTTACTAAAAGAACAAATTAAATTGGGACTTTAGTCTTAACTAAAAAAATAAAAGACTGTGACAAAATGTCTATAAAAATTTATTATAATGGAAGAAAACTTAATGTACAAGAAAGAAATTTCCAGTCCTTTGAATAAACACGACTGTTTTGAACAACTCTTGATAAAATTAATCTAATTAATAGCTATTGTCATGAGGGATTCAATGTCAATTCTCACTCCCATTTGAATAGAGCTTCTAATTTTACAACTGACTGTCATTATTTCCCTTAATACATTAGAATTCATTTCCTATGGAAATCCTGTTTGTATGGTTAACTTAACGGGATCTGACTCTCCATGGGACTAGCAAAGCCCTATTGTCCAGAGGACGGTAGATATAAATATATCAAAGTCTCAAATTTTTACGTTTCTATTTGCTCATTTTCTGCACCCTGGCAGCCTTGAAATGGAAGCGGACGACCTCCAAGCAATACTACAGCGACTTACAGTTGCCTCAGAGCAAAACCAAGCCGTAATTTGGCGCATTCTAGATACGCTTAAACAAGGCGTATAGCGTAATATTGATGTCAAGATTTTTACAGCCTTCTTTTTGAAGAAATCGCAGATCATAATTCTTTTAACATGGATTTAATATGAAGGTGCGCGCGATAAACAAGTAAAAACAATTACTAATACAAAACGATTACCGGATGAAATTATAGGAATCGCTAAAAAAGTAAAAGCACAAACTAAATAATATGACATAATTTGGAAGGAATTCAACACAGCTACCATGAAGAGCTAATAAATGACATTGTTTATTGATGCTAAACACAACTTAAGTATCACCAATTTACTTTTGTATATCATAGTTAATAATCAGTGATATTCAATATAAAAATAGCGAGAAAAGTCCCGCATAAAATGAAAATACATTAATTATACTCATAATAATTCATGAAATATAGATAAAACATGTTAACCCTACTCACTCTTATTTTCTGTCTTGGAACTGATATGTAGGCTAGTGGATAATCGACTAGAGTATACCGAAACAATATTACCACCAATACCTAAACAATTAAAACAAAAATAACAGAATTATTGTTCTTATTAGAACATCTCTAATAATGATTTGATCTGGGATCTTTTATTGATCCACTTTAGAAAGGCTTTATAAAAATTGTGTTAATAATAAGCACAACTTTCATATTGAAAGGATTTACCATTAATAACAGGTTGAAATAATGCGAAGTTTTTCAATTTGTAGGAGTATTCACGGAAAATTAGGCCAGCCAAACTGAAATCAAAACAAATAAAAAATCTATCCCTGTTTCACTGTACCGTAAATCTTAATATCTTAAATATCTGGAAAACAACTACAAATGTTACATTTTAACATTTACAATATGCACTTACCTACTAATAGCTACAGCAGATAGAATTGGAATCCAGCCCTGCTTTAAATCAGCCTGTATGTAGGGATTCTTCAGACAGAATGAAAAAAGAGCAACAAATAAAACGAGGTAGAAAGCTGAGATGAGAAGAAGCACCAGAAATCCGTCTAGAAATTGTAGTCGATAGATAATTATGGACTGGCCGCATCACAGAATAATTTAGTGTATGTTCTAGACTGACTGATTATATATATACATATATATATGTACTCATATCATGATGATTTCAACTACAACCGGTGTCTGAGTTTATGAGGAATAAACAAACAAACAAACTCAAATATCATTATATAGATTAGGAAAAGATTAATAATAATGTGATGTACCATTTGAGATGAAGAATGTCGTTGTGATTGTCAGTATTCCCAGAGTGATGAAATCCCCCAAACTGGCTGCAATGGGAGTGGCCACATTATCCGGATCGATATTCAGCATGCGTACAGCTGCTAGAACCACGCTAAGCATAAGTAGGCCTACATTTATGAGAAACAATTTTATATTAACAAGAATTATATCAATATGTCTGAGGTCTTTACTCTCACTTTAAAAAAACACTTTATGGCTAAGTTTCAGAAATTAAGTTTCAACTTTGTTGTTAGGACTTAAATAACAATTAATCTGCAAATATTAAATCATGCTGATAGTAACATTTTTTAGGACATGTATTATAACACTGACAATTTGAAGAATAATCATATCCAAAAATAATGGTTAATATATTATTTATTACTCCTGTGATAAACATTTGAATAGAGAGAGTAGGTACTATGTCTAGAATGTGAATCATAATAATCGTATCATTTACCTAATATAAAACTCGTGATGGAAGCAGTCACTACTGCACTAATCGTCACATACCACATCGAATACAATGAGAAAGTGCCACGCAAAAGACTGAACAAACAAGCCAATTGCGAAGCAAAAAAGCCTAAAGCAATAGCTTGTACCTAAAAGAATAAAACATATGTAGGTAGGTATACTAACATAACAAATAGAAAACTAATTTTACATAATGAATAAAATATTTATGAACTTTTAAAGTGAAAATGATTTTCCTGTTAGAGCAATAAAATAAAGATCAGTGAACATAAAATGGTTAGAACTCAACAATTATCAACTACTTTTACCTGCGTCAAAGTTATATTATTTATCATGATTTGAGTAAATCCTTTAGAAGACTTCAGTAATCCCATGTTGGCCTGTAATTTATTAAAAATATTTCTGCTATTAATGATGACATAAGATTATAAAGAAATATTAAAAACATATAAACACTTTTCCGTAATGGGTGGCTATATTTCCATCGACACAGACTATCATCGACACGGATTATCACCGACACAGATTATCATCGACAGACCAAAATCGGATTACCACCGACAGATAATTCAACCGACAGCATCATGGCAGTGTCTGGATTTCAGCCGACACTCATTTGTCAGAGAGTGGATTTGCACCAACACGTATTTCAATTGACAAAATGAATTTTGGCAGACAGCGTACTTGCAGCGACACATATTTCAACCGACAAAATAAATTTTGCAAGTACGCTGTCTGGCAAAATTTACTTTGTTGATTGAAATACGTGTTGGTGCAAATCAACTTTCTGCCAAAATTCATTTTGTCGATTGAAAAACTTATCGATGTAAATCCACTCTTTGACAAATAAGTGTCGGCTGAATTCCAGTCACTGACAGCCAAATAAAAAGTTATCTGTGTCGGTGGTATTCCGTGTCGATGTAAGTACACTATTTGCCACATTTTGTTACTAAAATTAACCTAACATATTTCAATTGTCGGTTTAATTACACCCTCCCGCCGTAATAATTCTATGACATATAATCAGGCTTTTTATTATAATAAATAGAGTAATAAAATACAGGGGCATCAAATTTTATTTGGACTTATCTAAGCAAACCCTTACCTACAAAACCCATTTCAAATACTAAATAGATAAATAAAACAGAAAAAACGAGATTAATTTGTAGCAGAAGCTCATGTAATTGTAATTTTAGGGAGGTCAAAAAAGTGTATATAAGTTATTTGCACACCATCTAAACTTGTTGACATGGACATTATATTATAATGATAAAAATACAATTAAATACGCATAAAATTTGAAATTACAGCAGTTGATAAACGAGAAGCTAATGTCATTTCCAAATTTCCCTTTAATCCCAGTAAGGAAGGGATCATAATGAGAAGTTGAGAGTGCTTGATGTATGCAGGCCAAGTCTAAAACAATCAGCAAATTAGTGATTAGGGCTATGCATAAATTTCAATTTAAAACTTTGATTTTATAAAAAAATATTTATTACCTGTACAGCATCTAAAAAGAAGCCTGCAACAATCATTCCTATGCCAGCAATAACACATGCTAGGAATACTTCTCTTGAAAGCTTAAAAGCTGAATCTACAGAATGTTTACTCATTGCAAAATCATCAGCAAGACCTGTAAAATATATAAAAACAAGTTATTTTCAAAGTAAAATATCATATACAATATACAACATCAGGCAAATAAATAAAACAATTCATACAAATAACATTGTACACCTAAGTTACCTTTGAAAGTTTACAAGTTATTTTGATGGGATACAGATGTTAAATTATATGTGATCCCAAAATCAAAATATTATTTTAAAGGTAATTTACACAAATTGCTATAAATTTACACAAAATGTATCCTCCAGCCGCTGGAGGATACAAGGAATTAAGAAATATTAAATATTAAGATAACATTGTATCTAACTTTACAGCACATTGAATGATGTACAGTTGACCAGTTGCAGGTGCCAAATTGACCTGACCACTTCTGCATTATTCACAATGTAATCAATTGTTTTGCATTATTTTACTTCAATTATAAATTATAATTAAAAAAACTTATATTATGACTATGAGCATTTTACCTATAGAAGAATCATAAAATGTAAGTGGAGTAGACTAGAACCCAATATTTCATTTAATATTGGTAAATAAATTATTATTATTATTAAACATTATTAATAAAAGAATGTATATATTATAGTGTTATTTTGATTTGAATAAAAAAAATTGGTAACTTTCGGGGTAGGAAATGTTGGTGACTACACTACTACACTAGCACACACATATGGTGCCTATTAATGCAGGATATATTTACGTATTATTTATTTCCTTTTAAAAACGAATTGTTGTTGTTTCTACGACTTTGCTTCCCGAGAATGAATATTATTCAGCGCCGGTGGATCCAGACAAAGTCACAGAGTTATATTTATTCGTTATAATAAGATATCTATGGACAAGGTAAAATGAGAAGGCGCAACAGGAGATAGAATTCATATAGAGAACTAATAGATCATGTGTCACATATCAACTCTCACATTATGAGAGTAGATATATACAAAAGTATTGAAACATTTAGAAAATTTTAGAGTATGTTAGAATATATATACATAAACGTACTAAGTTATGATAAAGACAGTAATATAATACATACTAATTTTGAATATTATGAATGTATTGAATATATACTCTTCACTAAAGTATTTTTTATTAGTGTTTTAACCAAGCGTTCGTTATACGAACATTGTTCAGAAACATTATTGAACGCGAAATCTTGACTCATCAATTTTAGTAAAATAAATAATCTTATTTTCTAATATTTATCACACTACTTACATCAGAGTATTGTTAGAAAACACAATTTTGTAATTAAATAAGATAATGAATCTCAAATGAAATGTCAAACTATACTTTTTTTAAACTCAAAAAATAAAACAGTTTGTAATTAAATGCACTTATTTAATGAATGCAGGACAATGACAATACTATATTGACATTATATCTATACAGTGAATACTAGAATATTATACAGAGTGGCGCATAAGTTACTATAACCATACAGTACTTAATATATTGCTAAATAGTTCTGTAGTTCAGATATGAGTATTTTCTTCTTTTAAACAATATATATTTAGTTATACTGTACTGTATAGTAACATAATGTGCCACTCTGTATAAGAAATATGTACTTAATTGGAATATTTATAATTACTGCTTATTAATTAATACCTTATTTTATAACATGAACTAATTAATATATTTAACTCATTTATTTATTGAAAGTTAATGATTTATTCATCCAAAATGTTATTAGAGCACTTTCTTGTTTGCTATGCACAAAAACATTTCTATTTGCAACAATACATATGCAGTTTTTTCTGGTTTAATTACAGCAGTATATATATGATTGATGTCAATGCCTATATCCTGATGATGGATTTCAGCAGCAAAAAAACAAAAGTGCTAAAATTAGTCATTACTTGTTGTAAGAATGTTGAATGTTGGATTAAACTACATAAAAGAATAATCTACAACAAGACAAGAACTGATATAACTGAATTTGCAAGAGTCACTGAATATATTATAGTGGCGATCAACAGCAATGAATTGAGTTCACAGATAGCTGAATTCGCCAACTTATCGATCCCCACAATCTCCCTTTTTTTAAAGTTAGGAGATCTACCCCAAACATATCAGGGTCTTGTCTTGTCTTCACTCCGAATCACCATTACTTTAGGTTTGGTTACAGTTTTGATAGGTTAATTTCATAGATTAATGTTGATGATATCCAATGATAATTGATCTTCCTGCAGTAGGATGACTTCTACAAAATCTGGTAGAATGACTTTGTCTTTGGAAAACGGCTGCACCAGGGGTGCTAAGTGATAGAGGTTGATAGTATCTGGAGGTTTGCCATCTCTCTGAACCAACTTCAAGGATTTTTACTTCATCTCCAAGTGGATCATTTTTTGTTCTCACAAAACAATGCAGCGGGGCTATGTTTCCTGACTTTAATTTTAGATCTCCTTCTATTTTAATTATTGGAGCCTTTTTCCTTTTGTATTTGAATAACATTTAATGAGGAGTCTGACCAGTAGTGACACCTTAATCAATGGTGCTCCAATATATGACATAAGATTGATAATGATTACATAACAAGGATTAAATAAAATTAGAGAACAGGATGCAACAGAGCAATTCAATTAGACAATAAGATTAAGAAATGAAGAAGGGGGAATAAATAAAATCAATATGAACTGAAAACACAACAAGTTAGATGGGAAGAACAATAGAGTTGTCAAAAGTAAGGTGGATGCACAGGTTAGGTTTGAGATTGCGAATCAGAATAGCTTCACATATCGACAATTTAAGTCCATCACTGAGGTGGGTGACAATCTCAAAACAGTTGGGGAAGTCACCAATGTTTGACAACATGCAGATAGAGAGGTGCCGGGTAATATCACTATTGGTCAAATATCTGTTAGGTCTGACTTGTGAGTTGACAGACCATTTGGGAATATGCTCTCTGATTCAGGCTGACAATCTTCTTTCAGTCTTGCCAATGTAACTGGAACTGCAGTTAAAGGTAAATTTGTAGATGACATTGGATTGGTTAGACTGGGGAATTCTGTCTTTGAGAGCTGGAGCAAGAATTTTCTTAATTGCTGGAATGATAGTAGCTTGGCTGTAATGAAGGTAGAGTCTGTTGATAAGTTTGTTGAGACATTTTGATGAGTCTTAAATTAAGGTCACCTTTGAAAGGGATTCTTAAAAAAAACCATTTCTTCTCAGGTCCGAAAATGGTAGTCTTGTCTTTAAGGACTTTGAATTTACTAATGAATTCAATAGGATAATCGTTGTTAATAAGCGTATTAATAAGGAATTTTCTTCTTTTCCTAAAAGATGATCGCTGCAGATTTTCTTTGCTCTGTGGAAAAGGGTTTTGATCAAGCCAATGTCAAATGTGCAGCTCTATGAGAATTGACGAAATATATCGCTTTAAATGTTGAATCAATTTGTTCTTCTATTTATTTATAATTCAATTTCGAATAAAGTTATTTTCAATAAAATTTATTGCTTATAAAAGTTCACAATCTACACAAAGCAGATTGTGCGCGTGTAGGTATAAATAAGATATAGAACAAATTTTACTACTCTATTTATAAAAAGCATTTATGAAATGTGTATATGTATGAAAAGCATTTATGTATGTGCACACAGATATTTCATTCGAATGCGAGAGCAATGCGTCAATGTCCACTAGCGTCGAACTGTTTGATGACCTCCGAAATGTCAAAAGGATGTCTTGATGTATATGTAGGTAGTAGAGCAAGAATTGTTAAGCGGCTATCTGTCATAACACTACGTATATACGTTTTCAGTCGACAAAGAGTGCTGAATGATCGTTCAGCAGTTACAGAGGTGAAACAGGCATTGTCAACAGCGTGTGCAAAATAAAGTGCAGGTTAGGATAAATTCCAGCCATGGAATAAATGGAATCCACACCGCTAGATCCATGTGTGTCTTGTTTCTCCACATGGAAATCACAAAATAAATGTGGAATCTACATGGAAATCACAAGAGAAATTTTATATATATTTTTATATATATATAAAATTATATTTTTTTAAAGAAAATTATGAACAAGTCGATAAGACAAATCGTTAAAAAAATAAAAAACTTATTTTATTTGGATCTATACAATCTCTTTTTTCACTATATAAATCAGAATTGTTCTTTATATAATATAAATATGATCCTATCACTATACAATAATCACAATCACAAAATATCTAAATTCTGATTTAATAAAAGTGCTGTCTTTTAATTTCAGTAATTAATCCATTTAAAACTATATATTCATGATACAAAATTATAATATGCTCAAATATATTTAATATCTCACAGCTAAATACTTGTTTTATTGACATTATCAATCAAAATCGATAAAAAATGGTAACATGTATATACAAAAATATATTATATTTAATTATTTAATCATTAAAATACAATACGAAAAAACTACACATTATTCTTATTCTTAGTTTTTCGACAGGCATCTCTGCGGCTTGATTCAACGAATCCCTCACTTATTCGTCCAATCATAAAATGCTCAGCCCAATGACAAACATTCTGAAAAGAAAATAATACTATGTAGGCTAGTCATGGGTAGGTATATAATATGATTTTGTCACTACATATTTAAATCATATCTGGCTAATCCAAACTGCTTTTAAAATAATTCTGGCTAATCTAAACTTCATATATTCCTACCAAATATATTAATCGATCTTAATAAATTAATATCCTAAAATAGTAGGTATATAACATAGACTATACAGAGCATAGAGTAATTACACACAGAGGTTCAACTCGTCAAAATACATAGTAATGATAGTGATAGTAATAATAATAGTGATAGTAATACAGTAATAGTAATGAAAAATTGAATTTTTATAAAAAAAAATTAAAACGATTTTTTGCACTGGTTAAAATAGTTCTATCGTATTTGTAGTTATTTAGTAGGAAAAAATATCAAAATCAATTACATACATTATTTTATTCAGAGTTGAACCTCTAATTATTACTCTATGATACAAAAGTTAAAAAAGTAATGAAGAATGAGTAAATAACAGCAAACCTTTCACAGCCTGAATAAGATCTTCTGGTGCTTCCCGCCTCTTACTCGACCCGACAGAGGTGTCAATCACATGTCCCTTCAAAAATTCTGGCCCCCTCAATTTTTCCACCAAAGTTTTTGCAAATTTATTAGGGTTAGTCCGCTGCACCTCAGATAAGTGAAATTGCTGGCCTTGGTAGTCAGTCAATATCTATAAACATAAAACGAATTAAGTTGACCAGATATGATCCAAATACTCATTTTAGAAAAATTTCCATAAGTAGGAAAGTATTTGCAGATAGCAAATTCTACTGTAGTAATTAAAAATATCCCAGTGGTTCGAAACTTAGCATTCTTACAGGTGACATACCTACGTAATCTTGGCAAGGCCAGCGGGTCTCTTA